>JAGIQG010000002.1:17139908-17175583 GCA_024679065.1 Sphyrna mokarran
GCAGAGCAGGAGACACACACACTCGCAGAGCAGGAGACACACACACTCGCAGAGCAGGAGACACACACACTCGCAGAGCAGGAGACACACACACTCGCAGAGCAGGAGACACACACACACGCAGAGCAGGAGACACACACACACGCAGAGCAGGAGACACACACACACGCAGAGCAGGAGACACACACACACGCAGAGCAGGAGACACACACACACGCAGAGCAGGAGACACACACACACACACGCAGAGCAGGAGACACACACACACACACGCAGAGCAGGAGACACACACACACACACGCAGAGCAGGAGACACACACACACACACGCAGAGCAGGAGACACACACACACACACGCAGAGCAGGAGACACACACACACACACGCAGAGCAGGAGACACACACACACCACGCAGAGCAGGAGACACACACACACACCAAGCAGGAGACACACACACACACACAGAGCAGGAGACACACACACACAACACAGAGCAGGAGACACCACACCACCAAGCAGGAGACACACACACCAGGAGCAGGACACACACACACACGCAGAGCAGGAGACACAACACACACCAGAGCAGGAACACACCCAACACAGAGCAGGAGACACACACACCAACACACAGAGCAAGACACACACACCAACACACAGAGCAGGAGACACACACACCACACGAGCAGGAGACACACACACACCAACACACAGAGCAGGAGACACACCACACCAGAGCAGGAGACACACACACCAACACACAGAGCAGGAGACACACACACACCAACACACAGAGCAGGAGACACACACACACCAACACACAGAGCAGGAGACACACACACACCAACACACAGAGCAGGAGACACACACACACCACACACAGAGCAGGAGACACACACACACTCAACACACAGAGCAGGAGACACACACACACTCAACACACAGAGCAGGAGACACACACACACACACACAGAGCAGGAGACACACACACACACAGAGCAGGAGACACACACACACACAGAGCAGGAGACACACACACACACACAGAGCAGGAGACACACACACACACACACACAGAGCATAGAAGATAGAACATTACAGCGCAGAACAGCCCCTTCGGCCTTCGATGTTGCGCCGACGAATTAGGAAAAAGCAATGACCCTCTAACCTGAACCATTCCCTTTTCGTCCATATACTTATCTACTAGCCTCTTAAACGCCATCTAACACTGACGCAGGCAGGGCATTCCATACCCTTACCACCCTCTGGGTAAAAAACCTACCTCTGACATCCATGCTCTTACCACCACCCCTTAATTTAAAGCTGTGTCCCCTCGTGCTAGCTTTCTCCATCGTAGGGAAAAGGCTATCACTGTCCACCCTATCTAAGCCTCTAATCATCTTATATGTTTCAATAAGGTCTCCTCTTCAACGCCTTCTTTATAACGAAAACAACCTCAAATCCCTCAGCCTCTCTTCCTAAGACCTGCCTTCCATACCAGGCAACATCCTGGTAAACCTCCTCTGTACCCTCTCTCATGCACGGAGGGACAATGCACCGCATCCACACATGGGACAGTGGAGTGCATGGATTGAGCATGCACAGCCAAGGGAGTGCGACAAGTCCAACCACAGCCAGGGAACGCAGCACCAAGAGCCTGACAGAATCAAGCCACTAAGATGAACTCATTTTCTTTGAATGTCCTATCATGAATAAGAATGACATGGTTGTTATTGATTCGCACCACATGGTCACTGGCAAAGACTGCATTCATTGCACGTGAGCAAATGGCCATGAGTCTCCTTTTTGAGTTCCTATAGCAGCAATCATGGTACTTGCAGTCGTAATCAGTAAAGAATTCCTGGATTTATGATCGTTTCATGAAGAATCAGCAATTTTGTTCCAAGTCATAAAAATGGGATGCAACCAGGAATTTCCATGTACCTGCTTCCCTTGCTGTTCTAGCTTTTCCATGTCTTGTGTTTGCAAGATGCTTTTGAACAAGTCCTGGTGAATGCCTGGAGTGCATCTTGAAACACACACATTGCTGCCATTGTACATGAAACCGCAGTGTTGACGTTGTTCCAGACATACTCTTCCACAATCCTGACTGAAGCAGGAAGTTAAATGAAGCAGCAACTAAAAATGGACATGCCTGGGATACTGAACTGAAGAACTCCTGCAGTGTCATTCCAGAGCCGTGAGGAGTGGCCTCCAGGAACTACATTGATCTTCATTTGAGCTCGGTTTGAATCCTGTTAATGGACAGTTGCCCCCAATAAACATTCCCTCCCTCACTGATCCCCACTGACTTCAATTGTGCTGGAGTTCCTTGATGTCACACTCAATCAATACTGCATTGATGTCAAAGGTAGCCACTTTCCTCTCACCTCTGGAATTCTCTATCCTGGTCCATGTTTAGACCAAGATTGTAAACAAGTCTGAAGACAAGTACCAAGCACAAACCAACCAAGACTAACCATTGGCAAACAGTTAGTTTCAAGTGTCACTGAAAATGGCCTATTCCATCACTTTATGATGATCAAGATGGAATACTAAGTAGCCAGACTGGATTTGTCTTACTTCTTAATGACAGGACATATTTGGTAAATTTCAACTTTTGTCAGTAGATGCCATTGTTGCAGTAGTACAAGTACAGCGTGGCTAATTCATGAGTAATTCTGGAGCTCCGATCCTCAGACTACAGCATGTTGTCAGCTTCCATAGCTTATGCTGAATCCAGCGTGCTCAGCCATGTCTTGATATCATCAAGTGAATCAAATTGTCTCCAGTCTGGCTTCTGACATGGTGGGGCACAGGAGGAAGCAAAAATGGGTCATCCACTCAGCCCAAGATAGCAGCGAGTGCATTAACCATGTTTTCATACTCCATCCACATGAATAATGGGATGGTCTTGAAGATTCCCCCTCCCATTAGTGCACCAGCATTGACAACTAGATGTCTATTGCAGAGTTTTGATCTGATCTGTTGTTGGTGGGATCATTTAGATCTGTCTATCGCATGCTGCTTCTGCTATTTATCATGTATGTAATGTGTTTCAGCTTCACAAGGTTGGCTTCATTTTTAACTACACCTGGTGTTGCTCCAGTCATGCTCTTCTACAATCCTTATTGAAACAGGGTTGCACCCCAGTTAACAACAGAGTGAGGGACACATCAGGCAAAGAGTCTGCAATCCGACATATATCACACAACGCAAAACACTACATATGCACCAGAAAGCATTCCCCTACCCTGAAAAATTAATTTTTTTTATTACCAGTGTTAAAGAATTAAAGGAAAAGTCTATTTCTACTAATCAGACAACAATATTGTCTGGACAGCATTCAATTCCTTCTACAACAATATTTTCTCTTTGATACTGTTCTTGCCCTGTGACCATCATGTAACCACGTAAACTACAGCCCACCAATATACCCTACTGATGATTGTGTTGCAACTATTAAGAGAATGAAACCTTTTGTGTTCTTGTATCATATGTCAAATTGACTATTTTTAGATGTGTAATTTAAATTTTCATATATATCTAAAAGGTTATACATAAAATGCTTTTAAAATGACATTAATTCAACATTAAAGTGCAAATCTATCTACATTCTAACATATTACAAGACAGTAACTGGATTATTCCGTATCCGATGGATTGGATGGTTGCAATAGTATGCCTGGTCAATAAGGCCCCTTGTAATTTAAAAAGCATAGCAAAATGATATACAAAGGTAGTACAGTTCAAACGTGGCATAAAACCTTTGCCAAACCAATCTAGTTCCACCAACCCCCTCCTTCGTTTTCAAAGCACTGGTGATTTAACAAGAGCATAACAGCACCATATATATAATATTTTGTCAGGGATACATCCATACCTTTGGAAGTGTTTAAAAATAAACTGGTCAAAATAAAAATCCAAGATTAAAAATAATAGATTTCCTGCAAGTTAATTTTCTAGATGAAGACAGATTGGCATTATAAACTCCTTGTCAATTTAACATTATAACAGTTCACTATAACCTCAAACATGTTGAGAATTGAAAACTGCAAGTTACCTGATGGAAATTGGCAGCTGTCATTCAATATGAGAGAGCAAAGCAAAAACGCCAGTTCAAGTTCTTAAATGTCAAAGCAAATTGGAAAAATAAACACACGGCTTTCTTTAAAAAAAAACCTCGCTTAATTCTGGGTACATGCATTTATTACAAAAACTTATTTTGTTTAAAAATGCTGTTTAACATGTTTGAGCAAAAAAAAGTTGAATAAAATACCGTCATGCAAAAACAAACAGGGAGCCCCTCTCCATGACTGGGCGTTTCATGCCGGAGTTGGCAGCTTAAGTGGGCGAGTTTGGACAGATGAGGGCTTTATGGCTTTCCCACATATCAAACCACCCGCCCCTCTCCCCACCAACCCCCAATCTTACAAGCCCAATACAAGCTCCCAACAAGCTCACTCCTCAGCTTGGTGGGGTAGGGGAGGAGGTTCAAAAGTTACATTCAAAATAATATACTTTGACAGCTTCTCCTACGCAGCTCCCCGGCTTTGTGTCTGTCTAGACGTGCCTCAACATATATTAGATGTACATATTAATATGAGCATGTGTACATATATGTGGTGTGTGTGTGTTCTCCTCTTCCCTTCCACCATCCGCTTCCCCACCCACACACCCCCCTCTCCCCAGCCCCCTCATTTCTTCCAGTCAACAAAATGGTGTTTAAAAACAAAACTGCAAGGGATGGGGGGAGGAGAGGTGGCGAATGAAAGAAGGGAGTGCATTCGCACGACAGCGGTGAATTGAAGAGATTGCAAGCTATTCCTCCTCCCCCCCGCCACATTAAAAAAAAAGAGATGCCTATGTTTAGACATAAAGTGATCGGTCTTTCCCACCCCCCCCCCCCCCCCTTCCTTTTTTTTTGCAAACCATGACTGAGCAAGTTACACAATGGCGCCCGGCCACCCCCCCCTCCTCCTCCTCCTCCTCCTCTTCTTCTCTCCCCTCCTCCTCCTTTCCCCAATGGCCTGAAAGGAGCCGGAGCCACGCAACCACCTCCTTCAATTTAACGTGTGTGTGTACACATTTTATATCACCAGCGAAAGAATTTTTTTGCACAAAAAAATCAAACTTACTGTAGTGAGCGAAATCATTCCAAAAAAAAAATCAAATTAAATTAAATGACACACTCACCTTTTAAATCCTAGAAGAGCGGAGTTTGTGTGTTCATGACCTCAACTGTCAACGGTTGTTTTTTTTTGTTGTTGTTGTTTTGTGCAGATCTTTTTTTCTTTTCAAAAATTATAATTTGACGAACTCGCCCGTTCAAAAAAAAGCTCGATTTTTTTTTGTCGTCGTTGCTGGTGTGTTTGTAAAAAGAAAAAAAAACAGTAAATAAGTTTCTGTTTTTTTATCCACAAATCGACTGCCACAAGAAAATGTTTGATCCAGAGTCTTCCTTCCTTCCTTCGATGGATTATTTTTTCTCCCTCTTTCCTCTTTTTTTAAAAATTTCTCTCAAAAAAAACAATCTTCTCTTCTTGCCACGTCCCGCACACAAAAAAAAATAGATTTGAAAAAGAAAAGCCGTCTCAAAAGTGTCCAGCCTTTTGTTGTTGTTTCCTCTCCTCGCTCTCGAAAGACACTTTTATTTTTTTGCCCCCCAAGAAATCCTCCACAACTGGGAAAGGGAGGGGGAAGAGAGAAAAAAAAACAGGACTTCCAGAGTTCTCCTCCTCTTTTCGACGTTGGTTTTTCTTCCCCCTCAATTTTTTTTTGGTTTTAAACTTTGCCGGCAGACACAAGAAGACAGAGAGAAAAAAAATAAAAGAGGAAATGAAGAGAGAGAAAAAGAAGGGAGAAACAGGAAGAGAAAGGAGCAGCAGAGAAGGTGAGAGAAATGTCTATCTAGTGTAAATCAAGAGGGTTTTCTTGAAATGTTGTGTCTGCGAATCCTCCTCCCAAATCCTCACACAAGTCATGAGGGGAGGGAAGAAAGAAAAAAAAACCCAACGCACTGTTTGAAGTCTTAATCCAAAGGTGTTTGTGCGAAATATTCAGGCATATTATGTGCAGCTTTCTTCCTTCTTCTCCTTTCCAAAAATTATATTTAAAAAGAAACACAAAGCCGGGGAGGGTTGCGACGCTGCTTGTATGTAATCCCCGCTCGAAGTCCGCTTCCAGGAGTCACAGGCTCTCTCTCTCTTTTTAAACAAACTAAAAAAAAACAAACAAACGCGATGTAAAGTTATTACATTACTCCATCATTGGTAGCCATCTTGGAAAGAGCCAGAGAACAACTCCCCCCCTCTTCCCCTTCCTCCTCCTCCTCCTCCTGTACCTTCTGTCAGTCACAGTCCTGCAGCAATTAGTACCTTCAACCCAAAGAGTTTGTCTCTCCCACCCTCCTCCCCTTTCCTTCTTTCTCCTGATGACACCCGGCAGAAACAAAGAGGGGAACCTTCCCCTCCTGCACCAAGAAATAAAGCAACCCTGTCTTCAATTCACAGGGTGGTTGGGAGGTGTATGTGTTTTTTTTTGTCTCTGTCCGTGTGAGTGTGTGTGGACTCGACCCATTTGCTTGGCAATAATTTTTCTGCAAGAACAACTATGATGACCCCGTGGAGTGATACGAGCCAGCAACTCAAGTGAGGAGACTTTCTAACCTAACCATTAGCCAGCAGGCGCCCTGCAAAGTCTGGCCTGGATTTCTATTTTGCAAATACTCCCCACAACCATGGATCTGGATTCTTGGCTGCCTCCGGCTCTGTGTTAAATCACCTCTGTGAAAAATGTTCTGGTGGATTGCACACATTTGTCAGAAGAGCACAAACATCATCATGAAATGATTGAGTGTTGTTTGCAAGTTTAGTGAATCATGTACATTTAAATCAAAGAACATTTTACTCTACTCCCTCCTCCACTCCCCCCAATACACAATATTGAAAAAAATGACTTAGAGAAGTAATGCAAGTACAGAAAGGTTGCTATGGTGGCATGTGAACTAGAAAGATCCAGTTAAGTCACAAGTCACAACCTTTTTGTTGGGGAAAATTTTTTTTTAATGTATTTCGATATGCAATGAAGGAGAACATTCAATGATGTTGGCCTTGATGATCTTAAAACAAAATTAGGAAGCCAAAAAAAGAAATTAGAAATAAAATATATAGTAGGACACATGGGGTTTTAAAAAAAAGTAAGGTAGAGTTGGGTCCATTAAGGGATGAATTCTTAAAATTCAGGAAATGTTGAAATGACACAAAAGAGAAACTGGCTATAATAAGGGGCAATATGGTGGCACAATGGTTAACATTGCTGCCTCAGTGCTAGTGACCCAGGTTTGATTTCAGTCTTAGGTGACTGTTTGCAGTGCAGAAGGAAGTCATTCGGCCCATCGAGTCTGCACTGACGACAATTTCACCTAGAACATAGAACATTACAGCACAGTACAGGCCCTTCAGCCCTCGATATTGTACCGACCAATGGAACCAATTTTATGATCCTCTGACCTAAACTATTCCAATGCTATCCATATGCCTATTCACTGACCATTTGAATGCCCTTAAACTTGGCGAATTCACAACTGCTGCAGGCAGGGCATTCCATACCCTTACTACCCTCTGAGTAAAGAAAGGCCCTATCCCCGTAACCTCACATATTTACCCCACTAATCCCATTAACCTATGCATCCCAGGACTCCAAGGCGCAATTTAGTATCGCCAATGCACTTAACCCACATATATTTGGATTGTGGAAGGGAACAGAGCACCCAGAGGAAACCTTTTCAGATGTGGGGGAAATGTGCAAACTCTATGTAGACAGTGACTCAAGCCAGGAATTGAACCCAGGTCTCTGGAACTTGGGGCAGCAGTGCTAACCACTGTGCCACCATGCCATTTCCTCTGGATGCTCAGTTTCCTCCCACAGTCCAAAGATGTACAGGCTAGGTGGCTTGGCCATGCTAAATTGCTCCTTAGTGGCCCAAGATGTGTAGATTTGGGATAACTGCATGGGTTTATGTGGTGGGGTAAGCCTGGGTAAGACGCTATGTGAGAGAGTTGGTGCAGACTTAATGGGCTGGAAGTGCTCTTTCTGCACTGTTGAGATTTTATGATTCTATGAATAAGAGTAACATGCAATAGTTAAGAAATAACTGGTGATAACAGAACAAGCAGACAAATTTAACAAACACAACTTGCATTTATATGGAACTATTAATGTAGTATATTTGCAGTAATCATAGTGTTTCTGTAATGTTGTGGTTATCACATTAGATTCACACGCAAAAGGTCCCTGGTTTGAAACCGGGCAGAAATATTTAAAAGTACTTTTAATTTGGGGGTTGGTTTAGCTCAGTTGATTGGCTAGCTGGCTAGTAATGCAGCTTATTAAATTATGAACAGCATAGATAAAGTGAATAGTTGAAAGCTTTTTCCCAGGACAGAATTATCAATCACAAGGGGGCACAAGTTCAAGGCAAGAGGGGAAAAGGTTCAGTAGAGAAGAGAGCAGGGGAAATTTTTTTACACAGAGAGTGGTGGAATGCACTGCCAAATGAGATGGTTGCGGCAGATGTGACAGTGACATTTAAGTCTTATCTATCTTAAGCACATGAACAGGTGGGGAATAGAGGGATGCATGCAGCTGGTCTAGGCAGGATAATGTGATCAGCACAGGCTTGATGGGCCGAAGGGTCTATTGCTGTGCTGCCTTGTTCTTTGTTCTTTGATGCCAACAGCACAGGTTCAATGGTTGAGATTATTCATGGAGGCCCACCTTCTTAACCTTGCTCTTCGCCTGAGGTGTGCTGATCCTCAGGTTAAATCACCACCACTCACAGCCAATGATCACCTGGGAATATGACTTGGATGTCAAGCTTCTTGAACGTTGTTGGAGTAGATGGTGGAAAAGTTTGGGAAGTCAAGAGTTGAGTTATTCGCCTTAGAATTTTCAGGCTTTGACCTGCTTTTCCAGTACAGTATTTATATGGCCGGTTCAATTAAATTCCTGGATAATAGTGACCAACAGGATGGTGGCGCTGAAGGATTCACCGATCTGAGGTCCCTATCTGTTTCAAGAAGACGATCATCATCCCTGTACCAAAGGAAAGCCAGGCAGCACACCTTAATAGAGCATAGATCATTATAGCGCAGTACAGGCCCTTCGGCCCTCGATGTTGCGCCGATCAATGTAACCAATTTTATGACCCTCTATCCTAAACTATTCCAAT
Source organism: Sphyrna mokarran (assembly GCA_024679065.1). NCBI lineage: Eukaryota > Metazoa > Chordata > Chondrichthyes > Carcharhiniformes > Carcharhinidae > Sphyrna > Sphyrna mokarran. The sequence continues at coordinate 17,149,141 of JAGIQG010000002.1, forward strand.
GCTATCCATATGCCTATCCATTGACCATTTGAACGCCCTTAAACTTGACGAGTCCACAACTGATTATTATTCACAATAATGATTATTGCCTGCTGGCTCTGACTCCATCATTATGAAATGCTTCAAAAACTTAGTTACACAGATCAAGTCAACCCTTCCAGATTGCCTGGATCCAGTACAGTTTGCCTATCCTCACAATAGGTCCACAGCAGACTCCATCTCCCTGGCTACACTCAATCGTGGATAACAAAAGCATTTATGTCAGATTCCTATTTATTGATACAGTTCAGCCTTCAACACCATTGTTCCTACAAAAATTATCTCCAAATTCCATGGCCTAGGGCTTGGCTCATTACTCTGGAGCTGGATCCTAGTCTTCCTAACCCACACACCACAATCAGTAAGGATAGGCAATGACACTTTCTCCATGATTATTTTCAACACCAGTGTCCCACAAGGCTGTGTCCTTGGCTGTTTACTACACTTATGTATATACACATGTGTATATGTGTATATACACTTATATACATATACATATGTATATAACTGTATACACTGAATATACACTTATGACTGCATGGCCATTTTTCAGCTGTAATTCCACTTTCAAGTTTGTTAATGACACCATAGTAGTGGGTCGGATCTTAAATGATGATGTGACAGAGTACAGGAAAGAGGTAGAGAATCTGGTGAACCTGTGCGACAACAATAATCTCTCCCTTAATGTCAGTAAAATGAAGGAGAATATCATCAACTTCTGGAAGCATTGTGGCAGATATGCTCTGTCTCCATCAATGGGGATAAAGTGGAAATAGTTGAGAGCTTCAAGTTTTTAGATGTCCAGATCACCAACAATCTGTCCTGATCCCTGCACACTGATGCTACAGTTAAGAAAGCAACCAAAGCTTCTACTTTCTCAAGAGGCTAAGGTGATCCGACAGGTCCACTCTGACTGGCATTCTTTCTGGAGTGTGGTATGACTTCTGCCCTAACCAAGACCGCAAGAAAGTACAAAGTTGTAAACATAGCCCGGTCCATTATGCAAACCGGACTCCCATCCGTTGATTCCATCTACACTTCACGTTGCCTCAGAAAAGCAGCCAGCATAATCAAGGATCCCATGCACCCCGGACATACTCTCTTCCATCTTCTTCCAGTGGGAAAAGATACAGAAGTCTGAAATCACATACAATTGACTCAAGGACAGCTTCTTCCCTGCTGTGATCACATCTTTGAATGGATCACATCTTATTTTATTTTATCTTATTTTAAATTGATCTTTCTCTACACCCTAGCAATGACTGTAAACTAAATTCTGCACCATCTCCTTTCTTCCCCCCCTCTATTTACTCAAGTAACAACATGCTTTGTATAGCTCGCAAGAAATATTACTTTTCACTGTATCCCAATGTATGACATAATAAATCAAATCAAAATCAACAATGATAACATCATTGAATATTAATGAGAAATAATTAGGTTCGTTCTTGTTGAAATGATCGAAGCCTGGCATTTGTGTGGCACAAATTTTTATTACTACTTATTAGCACAAATATGAGCATTGTTCAAGACTTGCTTCACACTGGCATAAATTGTTTTGTTATCTGTGGAATTGTGAAAGAGTAAATCTTTCTCTGAGAAGAGGGTGTGGTTAAGCAGACTCACAGTTCCAGAAGTATAGGCCAAAGGTTTAGCAGTTTGGAAGTACAATTGTAGATTAGTTTGAGAAGAGCTTTCCCCTCTAGGAAATTTTTATCCATTCATGGTGTGGGCATCACCAGCTAGGCCAGCATTTACTCCTATCCCCGAAAGTATTTAAGACTCAACCACCATGCTGTGGGTCTGGAGTCACATGTAGACCAGACCAGGTAAGGATGACAGATTTCCTTTCTTTACGGACATTAGTGAACCAGATGGATTTTTACAACAATCGACAAATCATCATTGGACTATTAATTCCAGATTTTTATTGAATTCAAATCTCACCACGTACCATGTGGGATTTGAACCCTGATCCCTAGAGCAATGCCTTGGGTCTTCGTATTACTAGTCCAGCAACAATAGCACTGCCTTCCCTAATGCAGGGGAGTGTTAGAAAGAAGTAGGGAGATATAGAAGATTGAAGTCTTAGCCTTGGCTCAATGATAGCACTATCACCTTTGAATCAGCAAATCATGTGTTCAAATCCTAGTCCAAACTTTTGGGCCAGAATTTTCCAACCAATCATACTCTGTCACAACTTCAAACAAGGACAGAAAATTTGGTGTTCAGCCAAATCTCCGTTCACTGCAGCGAGGATCCCATCTATATAAACAGCCAGCAAATTCTGGTCTTGAGCATATAACCTAAGTAACATTGCTCTCAGTAAAACATGTTAGGGAAGAAACAGAGGCTCTTAGAGATAATCAAGACCGAACTGACAGGACATTGAAAGCACCATGCTGAGAACTGTCCACGTCCAGAACAGAATCACCAACTCTGAGGATTTTAGACTTAGAATCTTCATGGGGCAATGGGAGCAAAAGTATCCCAACCCATATCCCAACCCAATGGGAGGATAAGTTCTCCTTTGGCTCCACAAGGAATATCTGGTGCTCTGCTGCTCTAGATCCCACCCTCACACTACAAGAGTGGAGAATTCTTTCCCCATGATTTTCCCAAGATCTGGCAGGAAGCCTTAGTATTTGCAGATAGTCCATGGGATATAAATAGGCTCCATTTTATTATCAACCAAGCCACCCAGAGATACTTCCTGTCAGATAATTGTGGTTACTGACGTCCAGGGCTGGGAGTTAAAAGCTATCCCTATTTCCCATTTTTTTTCCCCAATTCTTTAGCTTATCCCATGTTCCTTTTGGATTGCAGTGACTCTCAATTAGAAAAAAATAATTTCCTATGGAACTTTATCAAAAATTTTCTGAATCCAAATAAGCTGTATGTGTGTGTGTGTGTGTGTAGGAATAGAGATAAATCATAGGGAGTTCTGTAATCTATATTCCCATACACTTTCTAATTGGCCATGTAATAAGTTTGGTTGCAGAACAGGCACAGAGAAAGCTGTAGGAAGTGATGTCAAAAAACTGGGACAGTTAGTCTTGTGTGATTTTGCACCTGGCTGTACATATATACTAGCTCACATCACATATCATAGTCTCACTGAGACCTAAGCATGCAAACCTGTCTAATTTAACTCTTTGCAATATTGCCAGATTTTGTTTATAAACATTATGCCTTTTGTTTCCAAACTTAATTTTGAATTGGCATATGGAAAGTACAATGTGTGATCAAGTTCATAAAGGCAACAAATGTTTACTATAATATTTATGTGTGGAGCAATCTTTGGGGGATGTTTTTGGTCATTGTGGTAAGTTTATTTTTAAATAAGTTCATTATTATCCATTAAATTTAGAATGTAGCGGGCATCACAGTGGTTAGCACTACTGCTTTGCAGCGCCCGGGACCCAGGTTCAATTTCGGCCCTGCATGACTATCTGTGTGGAGTTTGCACATTCTCCCCATGTTTGTATGGGTTTCCTCTGGATGCTCTGATTTTCTCCCACAGTCCAAAGATATTCAGGTTAGGTTGATTGCTAAATTGAACCTAGTATCAAGGTGATTAGCAGGATAAATATAAGGAGTTACAAGGATAGTGCCTGGGTGGGATTGTTGTTGATGCAGACTCGATGAGCCAAATGGTCTTCTTCTCTGGAGTAATTCTATTGTTCTAGTCAGTAAATAAAGCACTTTCAGAACTTCAGGATCAGATGAATAAAAAAGGGACATTGAAAAGGAATTCTTCCATAGCAACTTTAGTCTAAAGTCAAGAAGCTACAGGAGTCAAGCAAAAGTAAGAATAATGATCAGGTTTGATTTTGGTGTCCCAGATGCAGAACTTCATATTAGGAATGATCTAACATGAATGACAGCACAGTAAGAAGATCAGCAAGTGCCAAAACCAGATTATCAGCACTTGCTGAAATGCTGCAAACTCTTTCAGGCTCTGGTAATGCCTTATGAGGAATTTGTAGAATCCCTCATCAGCATAGATCCACTTGTCTCCTGCTGCAAAGACCCTTGCACCAATATACAACATAGAAATGGCATTGGGATGACAGGTAGAAATATTCCCCGGAACCTTCTTTCAAATGCCAGCTGTTGTCCTTCGGGAGGATACCAACTTCCTTCTGACTATCAACCTTCTTCGACATCAAACATGAAGTTCAGGTTCTGAAGAAAAGTCATATTCACTCAAAGTGTTATTCCAGGGTGTCATATGGGAGTAATCCAAAGGTGTGCTGGAGAATTCCCTTTGGAGGTTCACAGGTAAGGTTTGTACAGCAATTGCCTGAAAATGCAAACTTCCCCCGGGCAATTTTACTGTACTGGGAACCGTCTGAAAATGGGATATAAATTGCAACATTGGGAGGCTTCAACTGGTTTACATCAATAGTTGTCAAGAAATTGTTTGGAAAGTTAGAATTATTCTAACTTCTGAGGCACTTTTGTACAGATCCATGGAACCCCTACATCATCCCAACCCCCCTTCCCTGACTACTCCCCTCTTCACCCCAGGTCTCCTCCACCACCCAGATCTTCCAAGGAACTCCCTGTAACCCTCAACTAGCCACCCCCCGCCCCCTGCAACAAGACTCCCTCACCCCGAAGGGATTACAGTCCCAACAGGAACTCTCCAACCTGTGATATTCCCCTGCCCCCATTGGCACTTGCTTATCACTGCCAGGCCTGATTTTCATGTCCCAAGCCCAACACAATACCCCACTGCTGAGGCTTGACAACTCCTCCTCCTAAAAGTCCAACACCCCCAACCTCATCCCTGCTCACCCATATCCCTACATCTGACATATCCCCCGCCCAATGGCCAATATTTCCTGGGGCCCATCCTACCTGACAACCCATTCAAGGCCTGACCCAACATGAAACCACCACCTTGAAGTTCCACCTCCCCCGTAACTAGTTCCGCTCTACTCCTGCTCCCCCAATCTTCCTAAACCCACTGCTTCTCTTATAAATCCTCTCTGGCCTGTCAAGGACCTCTAAACCTAAAACTGGTTTACGGTAGCTTATGCTATTTAAAAGAAAAGGATGCTTATCTTCCTTATCTCCAACAGAATTGTCCTTTGATGCTAAGCCCCAGGGAAGAGCTATATTTCTTTGAGCTCACTCTGTGGGGTGAGTCAGAATGGAAAAAAAAGATAAAAAAGCTCAAACTCTGCTTGCGACTTGTGGAAACTTTGCTTTTTCTTCACGAATGCTTCTGGTTTTTCCAATATTTTCTCTATTTATTTCAGATTTCCAGCATCCACAGTGTTTTGCATTTATTTATGGAGGTTCAGGTTGTTGTAGCAATCCATCACTTGCCCAAATGTATTTCAATACTCTCTGAGTTCTTCTGGGCACCTTCTGTGCTCCAATTTTCCTACTGAAAGGAATATCATGCAGAGGACATATTGCAGTTATTTGTAAAGATGATTTTTATTGCCTCACCATCAACTATTTTTAATTTTTCCAGCAACTTTGGTTGTTGGCCTGGAGTTCAAGAAGAAAAATAATAAAGGCCAAATCCAAGGATATTGGCTCCATTAGAAATTAACAAATGCAGGGTGCTATTGAATGAAAAAATATTCTAAGTGCCGAATGAGCAAGAAAACTGGAATGAATGGCACCATTTTGCTTTTGGCAAGTTGTAAATTGCAATCTTATGGTACTTTGTGCAAAAAAAAGTGCCAGGATGTGATTCTCACCGGCAAGGGGCTGGGGAAGCTGGATGTTGAGCTCTTGGTGCACCGTGATCTCCCAAAGGTCTCCTGCCGCATCCTTCTACCCATATACAGGCATTGGGACCTCTTCCCTGTCACCTCCCCACAGCCCCATACCAATCGCCTCCTGTGCCAGATAGACTCCCCCCATCCACCCTACAGACATCGATACCTCCCTCCCCCAGTTACCCCACGGACATCACCACGACTCCCTTGCAAATTGCACCCCCCCCTGCAGAGTCCCTCCACTCCCACCTTGCAGAGTTCCCTTCCTCCCTCTCTCACCCCTGTGGAGCTTCCCTCCCCCCTTCCTCTGTCGAGCTCCACTCCCACAGGCTTTACCCCTACTCTGGCCCACCCCCTTGGCAGTGCCCATGGCACATTTATGGTGCCAGGGTGCCATTCAAGCAGTTCTAGGGAGTAAGGTGGGCATTGTCAATCTGGCATTACCCCATTGGCACTGCCTGGCCCTGCATCCGACCACCTGGGGACTTCACTGGGCTCCAATCCTCCCAGTGAGGCCATCAAGTCTCCATTATTCTCACCGGGAAAAACCTCGACTGGTGAGTAAGTGTCATTAATATTTGAACCAGGGCATGAAGCTGATTTTACCAGCAAGACAGGGCGAATACGATCAGGAAGGCGAGAAACTGAGCACGAACCTAATTTTTCACCTCTCGCTTAATCTTACCACCTCACCTTGCTGAAAGCTGGGCATGACTACACAATCTGTATGAGATCATGCCCATAGTGTTTGTTGCATGGGTGTATTGCCAATCGCTGTGGCACTGAGGTTTTATCCTTAATCTGCAACACGAGTTCTGTAAACTTCCATTTTGCTCTTCTCCTAATATATTCCAGTGCTCTTTTTAGGGGGATTCTAACTGGCAGTTGATGACTAGCCAGAATCTCAATTAGCTTCCCACATGCCTGTACAATATGAAGCCATGTTGATTTTAATCACTGGGCCTTGGCTGTTCTGCTTTCTGCCCAATACAGATCTTTGCATAAGAGCTGGGCTTTGTAACTAATGATCCTTAAAGAATTCTAGGTTTCAGTCGGGTAGAATCTTCAACTCCAAAGCAATGCTTGCTCTTTTGCATTACATGAGCGCTGCTCAGGTTCTCTTTCAAACCTTTCCTTAGAATAGAGTCCATTTTTTCTTGTTATTCCATTATTAAGTTAAAGGATCCATAGTCATCAGATATGTTGTGCTGGTCAACATGCATTACCACAAAATATTGTTTTTACACGCTTAATGGTCTCATCAGCACCTATTGATTCCTTCATGCAATAGTGCTCCAAAAAGCTCCTTTTCACTCTCTTTTAACCGACTACTACAGAAATGCTCAAGCCACTTCTTTTTGTAGGCACTTAGAAGTTTGCAAATCACCAATCAAGATCAATTTTAAGCCAGGGCACTTCCAGCTGAATTAAGGTCAGCAGAAAGAAAATATAGAGCACTGCTTGAGGTCAGGTCACTTTAACACCAGGACCTCATCTGAATAAGGCACCACTGTCTCTTTCTCTCTCTCTCTCTTAAAACAGCAGGAGTGTATCAGGGCATGAGCAGAAATTTGGCCTGCAACTTGAGGTCAGTGTAGTGAGTAAATTAGAGAGCTCTTTCCATGCACTTGGACTCTCGTCCATCTAACTGGTGAAGGTTGTGGTTTTGACAGTGTTGTCTAAGTAGCTTTGACGTTTTGTGACAATGCAGCCCGCAGCTAATATACACAATTTACTGGAATTGAACACTTTGGTGTTTGAGATGGTGATGGGCTGATCAGATCCATTCCTTTCTTCTGGATGGTGTTGAGCTTGTCAGCATTTCTGGAGTTGTGCCCATTAATCCAAGAGAAGAATATAAATCATTTCCATTGCCTCTGTCCTACTGGAGTAAAGATGTGGAGATGCCTGCATTGGACTGGAGTAAACACAGAATTTATGTGTCTGGCCCAGTGAGAGTTCTGATCAATGAAGACCCCCCCGCCAGAACTTTTAATGGTTTTTATTAAGGCAATGCCATTGAATGTCAATGGGAGACGATTAGATATTCCTTTATTAGAGATGGTTAATGCCTGGCACTTCTGTGGTTCAAATATTCATGGAATCATACAGTGCAGAAGCAGCCCTTTAGCCCATCGAGTCTGCACCAACATATTAGAAACACCTGAACTCCCACCTAATCCCATCTGACAGCACTTGGCCCATATCCCTGAATGTTACGATATGTCACGTGCTAACCAGATATTTTTTAAAGGATGTGAGGCAATCCAGGCAGTGTATTCCAGACTGTCACCACCCTCTGGGTAAAAATGTTTTTCCTTACATCTCCACTAAAGCTCTGTCCCTCACCTTGAATCTATGTCCTCTTGTGATTGGCCAGGGAACAGCTGCTCCTTAAAGACTTTGTTTACATCTCTCATAATCTTGTACACCTCAATCAGGTCACCTGTAAGTCTTCTTTGCTCCAGTGAAAACAACCCAAGGCTATCCAACATTCATAACTTAAATGCACCATCTGAGACAGAATCCTGGTTAGTCTCCTCTCTTCCAGTGCAATCACATCCTATAATATGGCGACCAAAACTGCACACAGTACTCTAGCCGTAGACTCATCAAAGTTCTATACAACTTCAGCATGACCTCTCTGCATTTGTAATCAATGCCTTGATTCATAAATCAAGTGTCCCATATGTCTTTTTCATCCCTTACTAACATGCCCTTCTGCCTTCAGAGATCTGTGGACAAACACACCAAGGTTCCTTTTTCCACAGAATTTCCTAGTGTCCTACTATTCATTGAATACTTCCTTGTCAAATTACTCCTTCCAAAGTGTATCACCTCACACTATTCAGAATTAAATTCCATCTGCCACTTATCTGCCCATTTGACCACTCTGTCTACAACTTCTTGTAGCCAAGATCTTCCACCACCCAGCCAATCTTTGTGTCATCCACAAGCTTACTGTTCCTATCCCCACATAGTCATCAATGTCATTTATATAAATGATGAATAAAGGCAGCCCAACGTACATCTCTGTGGTACGCCACTGGACACTGGCTTCCAGTCACTAAAGCAGCTTTCTGTCATCACCCTCTGTCTCCTACAACTGAGCCAATTTTGAATTCATATTATTTGCCACTTAACTGCCAAAGCATAAATATAGTTCAAACATTTCTGCATGGGGTCACAGATTGTGGATGGTACTAGCCACCTCATAATTATCAGCAAACAACTCCACTTCTGACCTTATGATGGAGGGAAGGTGACACAACTCATGTTGCCTGGGCCTAGGACACTGCCCCGAGGAACTTTAGAACATAGAACATAGAACACTACAGCACAAACAGGCCCTTCGGCCCACAAGTTGTGCCGAACACATCAAAACCTACCCAGCCATAGACCTATCTATAACCCCAATCCCATTGGATCCCATATACTCATCCAGAAGTCTTTTAAAAGACCCCAGCGAGTTCGCCTCGACCACCCCGACGGCAGCCGATTCCATTCACTCACCACCCTCTGAGTGAAAAACTTTCCCCTAGCATCCCCTCTGTACTTGCTTCCCTGCACCTTAAATCTGTGCCCTCTCATCGCGACCATTTCAGCCCTGGGAAATAGTCTCTGAGAGTCCACCCTCTCTGATCCTCTCAACATCTTGTAAACCTCTATCAGGTCGCCTCTCAACCTTCGTCTCTCCAGGGAGAACAGTCCCAGCTCCCTCAACCTGTCTTCATAAGGCATTCCTCCCAATCCAGGCAACATCCTTGTAAATCTCCTCTGCACCCTTTCAATAGCTTCCACGTCCTTCCTATAGTGAGGCGACCAGAACCGCGCACAGTACTCCAAGTGTGGTCTGACAAGGGTCCTATAAAGCTGCAGCATTACCTCTGACTCCTGAACTCAATCCCTCGATAAATGAAGGCCAGTACACTGTAAGCTTTCTTAACCACATCCTCCACCTGGGAGGCCGATTTGAGAGTCTTATGGACCCGGACCCCAAGGTCCCTCTGCTCTTCCACACAGCTAAGACTCCTACCTTTGATAGTGTACTCATTCATTCCGTTGGATCTGCCAAAATGGACCACAACACATTTATCCACGTTGAAGTCCATCTGCCACTTCTCCGCCCAGTCTTGCATCCTGTCGATGTCATGCTGCAACTTCTGACATCCCTCCAAACCATCCACAACACCACCGACCTTCGTGTCATCTGCAAACTTACTCACCCATCCCTCCACTTCCTCATCCAGGTCATTTATGAAAATGACAAACAGCAAGGGTCCTAGAACAGATCCCTGGTGCACTCCACTGGTGACCGACCTCCATGCAGAAAAAGAGCCATCCACAACCACCCTCTGCCCTCTGCAGGCAAGCCAGTTCTGGATCCACAAGGCCAAAGCCCCTTGGATCCCATGCCCTCTCACCTTCTCAAGAAGTCTTGCATGTGGGACCTTGTCAAATGCCTTGCTGAAGTCCATGTACACCACGTCCCCTGCTCTTCCTTCGTCAATGTGTTCAGTCACATTTTCGAAGAGCTCAATTAAGCTCGTAAGGCACGACCTGCCTTTTACAAAACCATGTTGACTATTTCTAATCAACCTAAACTTCTCCAAATGCTTGTAAATCTTTCCCTCAGAAGCCTCTCCATCAGCTTACCAACCACTGAGGTCAGACTCACCGGTCGGTAATTTCCAGGACTATCCCTGTTCCCTTTCTTGAAAATAGGGACCACATCCGCAATCCTCCAATCCTCCGGAACCTCTCCTGTCTCCATCGACGATGCAAAGATCATCGCCGGGGCTCTGCAATGACATCCCTCACCTCCCACAATAACCTGAGGTACATCCCATCTGGTCCCGGAGACTAGTCTATCTTGATAGCATTTAAAAGTTCTAACACATCCGCTTCCTTAATATCTACATACTCAATCTTTTCAGTCTGCTGCAAACTTGTAGTGCATCTTCCCAGATCACTTTCCACCGTGAATACTGAGGCAAAGTACTCATTAAGCACCTCTGCCATTTCTTCCGGTTCCATACAGACTTTCCCCCTTCACCTTTTATAGGTCCTATCCCTTCTCTTCTCATCCTTTTACTTTTCACATATTTGTAGAAGGCCTTGGGATTCTCCTTAATCCTACCAGCCAAGGCCTTCCTCATGACCCCTTCTGGCTCTCCTAATTTCCTTTTTAAGCTCTCTTCTATAAGCCTTATACTTCTCTAGATCCCCAACATCTCCTAGCTCTTTGAACCTTTTATATACCTTTCTTTTCTTTCTGACTATGTTCACCACAGCCTTCGTGCACTACGGTTCCCGCGTCCTACCAAAACCTCCTTGTCTCACCGGAACGTTGTCGTGCAGAGCTCCAGACAAGCATTCCTTGAATATCTGCCACTTTCCTTCTGTGCTTTTCCCCAAGAACACCTCCTTCCAGTTTATTCGCCCCAACATCTGCCTGATGTCTTCATATTTTCCCTTATTCCAGACAAACACCTTCCTAGCCTGCCTGATCCTATCCTTTTCCAATGCAAGGGTGAAGGAGATAGAATTATGATCTCCAGCCCCAAGATGCTCTCCTACCGAGAGATCCATCACCTGTCCTGGTTCATTAGCTAGTACCAGGTCCAGTACAGCCTCTCCTCTCATAGGCTTGTCCACGTGCTGTGTCAGGAAACCCTCCTGAACACATCTAACAAACTCCTCCCCATCCAAACCCCTTACCCTTGGGATATTCCAGTCAATGTTTGGGAAATTGAAGTCTCCCATCACAACAACTCTGTTATTTCTACATCTCTCCAGTATCTGTTTTCCTATCTGCACCTCAACTTCCCTGTCACTATTGGGCGGCCTATAGAATACACCCAGCAACGTCACCGACCCTTTGCTATTCCTAATTTCCACCCACAGAGACTCCGTAGACATTCCCTCCTCGGTATCCACCTTCTCTGCAGCCATGACACTGTCCCTGATCAACAGTGCCACTCCACCACCTCTTTTGCCTCCCTCCCTGTCCTTCCTGAAGGATCTAAATCCCGGGACCTGTAGTACCCAGTCCTGTCCCTGAGACATCCAAGTCTCTGTAATGGCCACCACATCACAATCCCAAGCAGCAATCCACGCCCTAATTTCATCCACCTTATTTACTACACTCCTGGCATTAAAATAGACACAGCTCAGTCCCTCAGACTGGACATTTCCCTTCTCCCCAACTCGTCTAACCTGCCTCTCATCCTGCCTAGAGTCCTTCCCTACCTGGGAGCTAACTTCCTTGCTCCCAGTCTCCACATCACTATTCCCTCCCCCTAACCTTTCTAGTTTAAAGTCCCCCCAGTAGCCCTAGCCAGTCTTCCTGCCAAGATATTAGTCCCCCTGGGATTCAGGTGCCACACGTCTTTGCTGTACAGGTCACAACTGCCCCTAAAGAGGTCCCAATGATCCAGGAACCGGAATCCCTGCCCCTGCTCCAGTCCCTCAGCCACGTATTCAACCTCCACCTCATACTATTCCTGCTCTCACTCTCCTGAGGCGCAGGCAGCAATCCTGAGATTACTACCTTCGCTTTCCTCTCTCTCAGCTGCCTACCCAGTTCCCTATAATCCCTTTTCATGTCCATTTCCCTCTTCCTGCCTATGTCAGTAGTACCTATATGTGCTACAACTTCCAGTTCCTCACCCTCCCCTTTCAGGATGTCTGGGACGCGTCCAGAGACATCCCGAATCCCAGCTCCAGGGAGACATACCACCATCCGCGACTCCCGTCTATGTCCACAAAAACGCCTGTCCGCCCCCCTCACTAGGGAGTCCCCTATAAGCACTGCCTTTTTTTTTCTTCTGCAACTTCTGCAACAATTCTCTGGAGCTGTTGTGGTTTGCCTCCAACAAGCATTACCATCTTTCTTTGTGAAACATATGACTGCAACCTGTAGAATTACCTCCCAATCCCCACCTCACCAATTCCCATTGACTTCAATTTTAGAAAATTAGACATTGGGACTGTTTTCCTGGTAGAAGAATGAAAGGAGATTAGACAGAGGTGTTCAAAATTGAGGGGTTGGGATAGGGTGAATGAGGAAAAACTGTTCTTAAAGGTGAAAGGTTCAAGAACAAGAGGACATAGCTTCAAGGTAGTTGGCAAAAGAAGCAATTACAACGTGAGGAAAAGCTTTTTCAGGCAGTGAGTGGTTAAGATCTGAAATGCACTATCTGAGAACTTGATAGTGGACATTCAAAAGGGAGTTCGACTATTGTCTGAAAAGGAAGAAAGGTGCAGGATTATGGGGAGAAAATGAAGAAGCAGCATGAGTTGATGTTCTTGTTTGTAGAGCTGGCACAAGTGCAAAGCGTTGAATGACCTTGTTCTGTGCTGTAGCAACTCTGTGATTCTTCTGCAAGGATTCCTTGACACAACACACGATCAAATGCTGGCTTGTCATCAAGGGCGGCCACTCCATCTCACCTCTGAAATTTAGCTCCAGCAATTTGACCCATTGTGCTTAATTTTTTGCTCATCTGCATGTGTCTCAGGCTGTAAATAGTAACAGATCTTGAAGTCCTTACTAACATAGAACATGGTTAAGAACAGGCTTTTGCCAAGTCCAGGCCCTTGATATACAATCAGGATAAATTATCAAATAAGAAATATAATTAGAATCCTTCTACATAATAGGGGTCATGTGCTGGGAAGTACTATTGAAGGAACCTTGATGAGTTCTTGCAGTGCATCTTGCAGATGGTATATGCTGCTGCCATTGTTTGTCAGTGATGAATGGAGTGACTATTTGTGGATGTGTTGCCAAACAAGCAAGCTACTTTGTCTTGGATGGTGTCAAGATTCTTGGGTTGCACTCATCCAGATAAGCGGAGAATATTCCTTCATGTTCTTGACCTGTGCCTTGTAGATTGTGTACACTCTTTGGGGAGTCAGAAACTGAGTTACTCTCTGGAGGATTCCGAGTCTGTGACCTGGTCTTGTAGACACAACATTTATTTTGCTCATGCTTTGCAGTATCTATTTAATGGCAATCCCCAGGATGATAATAGTGGGGGGAGGTTTCAGTGATGAAAGTCAAGGAACGATGATTAGAATCTCTTTTGTTGGAGATGTTCATTGCCTGGTACTTGTGGCTTGAAAGAACTCTTGTTATAAGTTGGACTGTTTAATTTTGTATCTTCCTTGGATATCAATTAGGCTTAATGTTAAATTATTCCGGACTTTTAAGCATTGTATTAGGAGTGAATGCAGTAAATAATGCATTAATATATACGAGAGATGCACACTTAAATCCAAGTTTAGCTTATGATTCTTTGTTCAGACAGGAATTGTACTGTCATATACAAAGTTTATGATCACTTGAATTAGGCTAAATAGGATATTCATTAAGCCATGAAGATTGTGGGCCATATTGTTACCTGAGTACAGTTTGTCCAACTCTTTTGGTGATCCAAATGCAACAATATCACATTTGTTTGCACTCCAAAATGCTTACATCCTGTTATAAAACTGAACATAAAAGTACACATACACCAGTAATCAAAGCGCTTTTAAAAGGATCATCGACTATTTTCAGGTCAATAGCAAATTGATTTCAATTGATTGTTGCTGAGTTAGTTGAGGTTTTTGATGACATATACTGTTACTCAAAATTGGTAAAGTCTGCAGGAAGTTGTATTCTATATGGCAAAGCTTTTGGTTCTCTCTTTAAGGTTTCTGCTCAGAACACTAGTTGTCAGTCATGGTAGCTGTTGGCATTATTACTGGGTCAAAATCCTGGAACTCCCACCCTATCAGCAGTGTGAGTATATGTACACCATGTGCACCGCAGCAATTCAAGAAGGCAGCTCGCCACCACTTTCTCAAGGAGCAATTAGGGATGGGCAATAAATGGTGGTTCATCCAGCGACATCCACGTTCTGTGAATGCTTTTTTTTAAAATGAGGCTATATTCACCCAAGTTCTGGGTTAAGGCAGGGAGCCACTCTCTTAACTTCAGTGAGGAACAATGAATGTGACATCTCAATTTTACAAAGAAAGGTGCTAATGTAATCTTTCACCTGCTGCAGACAGATCTGTAGCCAGACAGCATGACTGTAGAGATGACTTGGAGCTTCTTTCAGTCAAGATCATTCTAGGCCAGAGCAAGCAACATTTCTAATCATCATTACGGGATGATCTGATGACAGATCATCAATAACACTTGATGATCTAGTGTTATTATTGCTAGACTAATAATTCAGAAACTCAGCTAATGTTCTGGGGATCTGCCATGGCAGATGGTGGAATTTGAATTCAATTAGAAGTATCTGGAATTAAGAATCTATTGGTCACCGTGAAACTATTGTGGATTGTTGGAAAAAACCTGGTTCACTAGTGTCCTTTAGGGAAAAAAATCTGCCGTCCTTATCTGGTCTGGCCTACATGTGATTCCAGAGCCACAGCAATGTTGTTGACTCTCAACTGCCCTCAGGCAACCAGGGATGGGCAATAAATGCTGGCCAACCAGTGACATCCCTGTCCCATGAACGAATAAAAAAAAATACAGTATATAAATCCGTATAAGGGAAGTGATTTATGAGCTGCATGAGGCATGCATTACATTATTTCCAGACGGAAGCATGTAGAGTGTGACCGGAATGTTGGACTTTCCCATAATGCAGGGTGCACAACAATTTGCGGACATCAGATCTAAATGCAGAGATGTATCACAAATGCAGAAGGTTCCACTCCAAGTGTAGTTGATCTGCCACCACAGTCTGCTTATCAGGCTGGAGAATTCCCAGGTATGGCAGCAATCATGATACTTTAATTTCATGCCATTTCAATGTGCCATCAGTATTTCAGCTACTATGCAAAACTAAGACAAGATCCATTCACTGACCATCTCTCATGACTCCAATATGTAACCCAGGCATAGAATCATTGAATCCCAACAGTGCAGAAGGAGGCCATTTGACCCATTGAGCCTGCACTGACAATAATACCATCCAGACTTTATCCCTATAACTCCACGAATTTACCCTGCTATCCCCCTGATACTAAGGGGCAACTTATTATGGCCAATCAACCTAACCTACACATGTTTGGACTGTGGGAGGAAACTGGAGCACCCGGAGGAAACCCATGCAGACATGGGGAGAACATGCAGACTCCAACAAGCAGTGACCCGAGACCAGAATTGAACCCAGATCCCTGCCACCGTGAAGCAGCAGTGTTAACCACTGTGCCACCATGCTGCCAACATACTTATAGTCTGAGCCATAATGCCACACGCAGTATCGTCAAGCTGACCGCCAAGGTTCTTGAGCAGCTTTTCTGCCTACTGAACACTCTGGAGGACTTTCTGTACTCCCAGAATGAGTTTCACAACCAGCATGGTCTGCTGTAAGCTGTTCCGGTATAGCTACAATACTGACATCTACCCAACAATGTAGACAAAAAATGCCATGCATTTACATAAGCTAGTCCTCTGACACTAAGGGGCAATTTAGCACGACCAATCCACCAAACCTGCACATCTTTGGACTATGGGAAGAAGTTGGAGCATCTGGAGGAAAACCACACAAACACTAGGAGATTGTGCAAACTCCACACAGACAGTGACCCAAGCCAGAAATCAAACCCAGGTCCCTGGCGTTGTGAAGCCACAGTACTAACCACTATGTCACCATGCTGCCCCTTTTTTCAAAAACTCATTTATTCTGTTGTATTTCACAGCAAGAGGCAATCATTCCTTCCAAATTAGAATCAAGGGTCTCAACATCACTAATCCTCTGTATTTCAGTTAGTCACTCTCCCAGGGTGAACCCATCAAACAGATACTCTCCCATGCCACTCTCAGGGATTCTCAGTCTCTTTAGGTTGGTGATGTCATCTCCAAGCTTCTTGATCAACTTCACTTGTTCATCCAAATAGTGAGACTCCAGGAAGTCACAAAGATGAGAGTCAGTGTTCCCAGAAGAGAGTTTATGCATGTATTGGGATACAATGAAAAGTACTGATTCTCGCATGCTAGACAGACAAAGCATACTGTTTGTAGAGAAGGAAAGGAAAGAGTGCAGAGTGTTTAAGTGTGTTAAAAGTGTATCTGCGAGGCTGAGGTTCGTGAATTGCACATTTTTAGATGTGGCTATGCTGCAGCTTAAGGAGGTGCAGCCAGAGAGGGAATGAGTGACTACCACTCATGGGTATCAGCCTTTTCATTGCCTCATCAAGCCCTCTGCAGCAGAACTTCTTTGCTGTTCACCCTCTGGTGAGCTGGCAGCTGTGCTACCCTTCCCTCTGCCTTGGTACATACCAGTAAGAATCCAGCAACACCAATTTTAAATCCAACCGATTTATTTGATAGTAAATCTGCGAGCTTTCGACCTTTTCGTCTTCGTCAGGCATTGGTACATACCATTCAGGCCTAGCAACTCACTGTGTGAAGATCCCACTTTGCTGGAATCCTCTAGAATTTGAGACGTGCCAGTATCACAGCTGGTGGCTGCGGTGATGAGATTGAGAAATGGTGTTTCATTATCATCATTCTCCTGTTCTTCTTTAGCTTTCTGAACCTGAACCTCTGCCTGACCAGGTGTTAGTTCTTGGGAATCTGAATGGGTAAGGTTGTGGCGGGGGGTTTTGGAGAGGGAAAAGAGATTGGGTGTAAGAATCCTTTCAAGCTCATTGCTGGCCATGGCATCAGTCATGGCCCATCCAGTGATGGCGAGTGCCATCTCCTCCACTGGGGTGATGACAAGCAATCTTGCTTGTCTCCTGCTGGTCTTCTAAAGATTGCTGCCTTCTTGAAAGAGAGACTAAGGGAGGATGTTTTGGCTTTAAGCCATGGTATTTGTAGGCACGTGTGCATGTAAAATGAAACGGGTGGCTAGCCCAGTGTCTTCCCATACACCTTCCAAACTGTCCACCATATTATAAAGAGAAAGTAGCAGCCAGCCCACCTGCCCACCCTCTCGTAGGCCTATTGAGGCCATTAAGTTGCTAATTAAAGGGTACTTAAGGTCATGTTTCCTCATCACAGGCACTTTCCCCACAGAGCCCCCTTTGTGCCTCTATCCTAGTCTCATGAACCTGACTCACCCATGCCCAATCCCTCCAGGTCTTACCTTTAGTCCAACATCCATATTCTTCCTTGCTGGCCAGAACTGTACTCTGGGGCTTTTAGGATTACTCAGCTACTGGCAAGCAGATTGGCTAGCAGCTCTTTAAGGTAGGGTTTCCTGTCTCTGAGGGCCAGAAGACTAATTCCTGCTACTCCTGACAGCAACCACCCGCCACGCTAATATTATTGTCGTGTGACAGCACTTTTTAAATTTGGCAAACCATTGACAGACTTTCCTGTTAGAGGCTGGGGAATGATATGCCCTGCCCCGCCCCCAGTCACTCCATACAGCTCACCCTTGAGTCTGATATGATGTGTTTGGGTGCTGTGGCTGGCAGTGTGTGAAAGCTGTGGGATGTATGCAGGTCTTATGAAGAGAGGCTGAGGGATTTGAGGTTGTTTTCGTTAGAAAGGAGGCGGTTAAGAGGGGACCTAATCGAAACATATAAGATGATTAGAGGTTTAGATAGGGTGGACAGTGATAGCCTTTTTCCTAGGATGGAGAAAGCTAGCACGAGGGGACACAGCTTTAAATTAAGGGGTGATAGTTATAGGACGGATATCAGAGGTAGGTTCTTTACCCAAAGGGTGGTTCGGGAGTGGAATGCCCTGCCTGCAGCAGTTGTAGATGCGCCAAGTTTGGTGGCGTTTAAGAGGTTAGTTGATAAGTATATGGAAGAGAAGGGAATGGTTTAGTTGGGAGGGGCATTGCTTTTTATATTGGTCGGTGCAACATTGAAGGCCGAAGGGCCTGTTCTGTGCTGTAATGTTCTATGTTCTATGTATGTGTGAGGCCTTCAGCAATTCTAAATGCATAAGTGTGTGAGGTGAGGTTATGAATGTCAAGCATGAGTCATAATAGATGGAGATTCTTGGTTTGTGACAAATGGGGACATGGTGCACTAAGTACTATGTGAGGCTTGTGGTGTTGAGGGTAGGCTGTGGTGTTCAAAAATGCATTTGCTAACCTTGACTTGTGAGGTCACTGAATCTCTTTCATCAAGTACATAGGTCTTTGAGTCTGCGCTGCTGCATTGACTTGCATGGAATTTTTCTCCTTGTGATAACCTCTATAAGGTCCATAGAGACTCACTCGTTAATCTCCCAGGAAGGCTTGTTGAGTTTGAGTTCCTCTGATAACAGGCTGGGGTCTGCCCAGTTGAAACTCATTATCCAAGCCTTTTATAAGGCAGCCCCAGGACTGGACCTGTTGAATTATAGTCCCAGATAGGGACTAGTGTGTGCACACCACAGTATTGTGCATTCTGTAATAAACTATGTTCCTTCCCAATCTGGCTTCCTGAGTCATTACATTGATGACGAAGAACAAGAAAAGTTTCGAACAGCCTTGCCTTTCAACAAACTTGATAAGACAATGATATGAAGATATTGAAAATGCAATTGTTTGGGAAACTGGAAACTAATGATGTGGGTGTGGAGGATTGGCCTAGTATGCTGAAAGAATGAGATATTTCTTCTGGGCAATCAGGATAAAAGGAGTTGACTGCAAAAAGTCATCCTCCTGACTGTTTGTGGAGACTTGATTGACTTTCAGCATCATAAAAAGATTAATCTACAAATTGGTAGACCACTATGACATTGAACTATAATGCTACAGGTTTAACATGGAATTAGACTCCCTGAGGAACCAGTCGTTGAATTCTTGATGAGACTGTGGAAATTGGTGGAACACTGTCATCACTTCGATAAGGGATAGCTTAGTGTGTGGAATTAATAATATTCTGACCCAAAGGAAGCTACTGATTGAATCAACTCTGAACCTCAAGAAAGCCATAGAACTGACCCTTTCCTGCAAAGACATAGAAAATGGGGCCCAGGAGCTTCAGGGGTCCATAGACAGTACCATCCTCAGCCTTGGGCAACTCCCATACTGCAGAACTAAGTCCCCAGTGGACAAAGCTCACACCTCCCATTTGCTGTAAAGAAAAGGCAACTGGCGTCGATTGCCGCAAGATTCCAGAACTAGATGGGAAGTTTCTTCACAATACAATGAGGAACGAACACATCCTTACTTCACTAAAAGTCAATCAAGTCCCCACAAAAGGTCAGGAGGATGACTTTTTGCAGTCGTCCCCTTTTATCATGTTTGTCCAGAAAAAATATCTCATTCTCTCAGCATACTGGGGCCAATTCTCCACACCCACATCATTAGCTACAAACTGGTTAGATCTGAGGTTTTTAGCCTCATTAACATACCTTAATTGCCATTCCACCAACTGCAAGAGGCTTGATTGTCCACTCCTTGGAATGTCTGAGTAAAAGATAGCAGCTGGGGGGGACCAGCTTCTACATACTACCGTTTGTTGACCACCTATCCTGTCATCCCATGGCCCAGATGCAATGCTCAGTTGCTCAAAGTTCTTGTAGGTCATTTCGGAACACGGGATTTAGGAACAAGAGTAGGTCATTCGGTCCTTTGGGCCTGCTCCACCATTAAATGGCTGATCTGATTTTGGTCTTAATTCTTTTTCTGTGTGAGTGCAGCAATTATGTGTGCCTGCTCATTCTATAAGAGGATGGGATTGCAGTGCCGTAAGAAGATGAATGACCTTCTTCATCCAGCCAGGGTAGGTCTGCCTCCTCATTTCTCTTCAGTATCCCTTCACACATCCCTCATGCGTCTATGGTAATCCAACTCCCACTCATCTTGCAGGGCCCCAACACATGCCATGCTAACCCCTTCCCCCATAATCCCTCCAGTAGCTCCTCACAATTTTGCTCCCACTCATCCCACCATGACTTCAGATTTCATGAGTACCTGAACTGGCATGACTCCTGCCTATAACTTCCTCATCTGCTACTTTGCAGGGCAAGCTTAAGCACAACTGGCATGCGTGGGCACACCCAGGTGGAGTCATGCTGGAGCCCTGCATTTTATGTCCTTTGAAGAATGAGCTTATCAGTGAAGTGCACAATCACACGTGTGCAGAGGGTGAGGTGGGGGCCAAAAACACAAGTGAGATCCCTCAATGTAGCCAGCCAGGCACAAGCCTCGTACAAATTATCTGTATTCTATCAGTCTTCCCTGTCCTGCACTAATGCCATCTCTCTTCCATCGCAGGTCAATCAGCAGAATCACTCGGACCATCCTTATGACTCCTGGAGGTCACAGACCCGAACAACTCCGAGAGAGAGATTACAGAGACGGGTATTTAAGAGGCTTCATAGCTATCACCCATCCTGTCCACCAGCCCAAATACCTCTGTGGGATCACTAAATATGATGTGGAAATGCCAGCATTGGACTGGGATAAGCATGATAAGAAGTCTCATAACATCTGGTTAAAGTCCAACAGGTTTATTTGGCAGCACAAGCTTTTGGAGTCTCAGGCTCCTTCATCAGATGAGTGAGAACTTTGTGTTATCAAACAGATCATATACAGACACAAACTCAATTTACAAGGTAATATTGGAATGTGAGTCTTTACGGGTAATCAAGTTTTAGAGGTACAGACAATGTGAGTGGTAAGAGAACCAAGCACAGGACATCTGCATCGTCTCCCCAATGTACCATGCCTCAGGACATCCTTTTCCGCAGCGCATCAGGTAGACAACGTTGGCCGAGTTGCAGTTGCAGATGCTACGACAACAAATGAATAAACATCGCTTGACAATCACCAGGCAAGACTATTCCCTTCCAGTCAGGGAACACTTCAGCAGCCATGGGCATTCAGCCTCTGATCTTTGGGTAAGCGTTCTCCAGGGTGGCCTTTACGACACATGACAAGCAAAATCGCTGAGCAGAAACTGATAGCCAAGTTCCACACACATAAGGACAGCCTCAACCGTAATCTTGGGTTCATGTCACACTATCTGGAACCCCCATGTGCTTGCAAAATCTCACTTAATGTCCTGGCTGGAGACAATACACATCTCTTTAACCTGTGCTTGGTCCTCTCTCCACTCACATTGTCTGTACCCTAAAGACTTGATCACCTGTAAAAACTTGTATTCCAATCATTATCTTGTAAATTGAGTTTGTCTGTATATAACTTGTTTGAAAACACAAGTTCTCACTCACCTGATGAAGGAGTATGAGACTCCGAAAGTTAGTGCTGCCAAATAAACCTGTTGGACTTTAACCTAGTGTTGTAAGATTCCTACTGGGATCACTAAACATGCATGTTTCCAGATCACAAACTAATGAGCACCTCACAATTGATGATCTGCAAACCGGGAGCAGTGTGAAGAAGGTCAATATCCTCACATGTTTCACACTTCTCCAAGTCTGCTTCACAGTGCTCCAGGTCTGCTTCACACTGCTGTAGGTCTGCTTCACAGTGCTCCCTGGTCTGCTTCACAGTGCTCCAGGTCTGCTTCACAGTGCTTTAGGTCTGCTTCACAGTGCTCCCGGTCTGCTTCACAGTGCTTCAGGTCTGCTTCACAGTGCTCCCGGTCTGCTTCACAGTGCTTTAGGTCTGCTTCACAGTGCTCCAGGTCTGCTTCACACTGCTTTAGGTCTGCTTCACAGTGCTCCCTGGTCTGCTTCACAGTGCTTTAGGTCTGCTTCACAGTGCTCCAGGTCTGCTTCACAGTGCTTTAGGTCTGCTTCACAGTGCTCCCGGTCTGCTTCACACTGCTTTAGGTCTGCTTCACAGTGCTCCCGGTCTGCTTCACAGTGCTCCCGGTCTGCTTCACACTGCTCCCTGGTCTGCTTCACAGTGCTTTAGGTCTGCTTCACAGTGCTCCCGGTCTGCTTCACAGTGCTCCTGGTCTGCTTCACAGTGCTTTAGGTCTGCTTCACACTGCTTTAGGTCTGCTTCACAGTGCTCCCGGTCTGCTTCACAGTGCTCCTGGTCTGCTTCACAGTGCTTTAGGTCTGCTTCACACTGCTTTAGGTCTGCTTCACAGTGCTCCAGGTCTGCTTCACAGTGCTCCCGGTCTGCTTCACAGTGCTCCAGGTCTGCTTCACAGTGCTCCAGGTCTGCTTCACAGTGCTCCCGGTCTGCTTCACAGTGCTCCAGGTCTGCTTCACACTGCTTTAGGTCTGCTTCACAGTGCTCCCGGTCTGCTTCACAGTGCTCCCGGTCTGCTTCACAGTGCTCCAGGTCTGCTTCACAGTGCTCCAGGTCTGCTTCACACTGCTTTAGGTCTGCTTCACAGTGCTCCAGGTCTGCTTCACAGTGCTCCCGGTCTGCTTCACACTGCTTTAGGTCTGCTTCACACTGCTTTAGGTCTGCTTCACAGTGCTCCAGGTCTGCTTCACAGTGCTCCAGGTCTGCTTCACAGTGCTCCAGGTCTGCTTCACAGTGCTCCAGGTCTGCTTCACACTGCTTTAGGTCTGCTTCACAGTGCTCCAGGTCTGCTTCACAGTGCTCCCGGTCTGCTTCACAGTGCTCCAGGTCTGCTTCACAGTGCTCCAGTCTGCTTCACACTGCTTTGGTCTGCTTCACACTGCTCCTGGTCTGCTTCACACTGCTCCAGGTCTGCTTCACAGTGCTCCAGGTCTGCTTCACAGTGCTCCCGGTCTGCTTCCAGTGCTCCAGGTCTGCTTCACAGTGCTCCAGGTCTGCTTCACAGTGCTCCAGGTCTGCTTCAGTGCTCCAGGTTGCTTCAAGTGCTCCGGGTCTGCTTCACAGTGCCCTGGTCTGCTTCACAGTGCTCCCGGTCTGCTTCACACTGCTTTTAGGTCTGCTTCACAGTGCTCCAGGTCTGCTTCACACTGCTCCTGGTCTGCTTCACACTGCTTTAGGTCTGCTTCACAGTGCTCCAGGTCTGCTTCACACTGCTCCTGGTCTGCTTCACACTGCTTTAGGTCTGCTTCACAGTGCTCCCGGTCTGCTTCACAGTGCTCCCGGTCTGCTTCACAGTGCTCCAGGTCTGCTTCACAACATGTTGACCAGCTTCGCACTACTTTTGGTCTGCTTCACGCTGCTCCTAGTCTGCTTCACACTGCTTCTGGTCTACTTCACAATGATATTTGCCTGTTTCACAGTACTCCTGATCTGCTTCATACTGTTCCTGGTCTGTTTCAGGGTGTTCCTAGTCTGCTTCGCAATGATATTGGCCTGCTTCACAGTGCTCCCGGTCTGCTTCACAGTGCTCCCGGTCTGCTTCACACTGCTTTAGGTCTGCTTCACAGTGCTCCCGGTCTGCTTCACACTGCTCCCGGTCTGCTTCACACTGCTTTAGGTCTGCTTCACAGTGCTCCCGGTCTGCTTCACAGTGCTCCTGGTCTGCTTCACAGTGCTCCCGGTCTGCTTCACACTGCTCCTGGTTGCTTCACAGTGCTCCCGGTCTGCTTCACAGTGCTCCTGGTCTGCTTCACAGTGCTCCCGGTCTGCTTCACAGTGCCTTTAGGTCTGCTTCACAGTGCTCCCGGTCTGCTTCACAGTGCTCCAGGTCTGCTTCACAGTGCTCCAGGTCTGCTTCACAGTGCTCCCGGTCTGCTTCACAGTGCTCCCGGTCTGCTTCACACTGCTTTAGGTCTGCTTCACAGTGCTCCCAGTCTGCTTCACAGTGCTCCATGTCTGCTTCACAGTGCTCCCGGTCTGCTTCACACTGCTTTAGGTCTGCTTCACACTGCTTTAGGTCTGCTTCACAGTGCTCCCGGTCTGCTTCACGCTGCTCCCGGTCTGCTTCACAGTGCTCCAGGTCTGCTTCACAGTGCTCCCGGTCTGCTTCACACTGCTTTAGGTCTGCTTCACAGTGCTCCAGGTCTGCTTCACAGTGCTCCCCGTCTGCTTCACAGTGCTCCAGGTCTGCTTCACAGTGCTCCCGGTCTGCTTCACAGTGCTCCAGGTCTGCTTCACAGTGCTCCAGGTCTGCTTCACAGTGCTCCCGGTCTGCTTCACAGTGCTCCCGGTCTGCTTCACACTGCTTTAGGTCTGCTTCACAGTGCTCGCTGCTTCACAGTGCTCCGGTCGTTCACAGTGTCGTGCTTCAATGCTCCGGTCTGCTTCACAGGCTCCGGTCTGCTTCACAGTGCTCCAGTCTGCTTCACAGTGCTCCCGGTCTGCTTCACATGCTCCAGGTCTGCTTCACAGTGCTCCTGGTCTGCTTCACAGTGCTCCAGTCTGCTTCACAGTGCTCCGTCTGCTTCACAGTGCTCGGTCTGTTCACAGGTCTGCTTCACAGTGCTCCCGGTCTGCTTCACAGTGCTCCAGGTCTGCTTCACACTGCTCCTGGTCTGCTTCACACTGCTTTAGGTCTGCTTCACAGTGCTCCAGGTCTGCTTCACACTGCTCCTGGTCTGCTTCACACTGCTTTAGGTCTGCTTCACAGTGCTCCAGGTCTGCTTCACAGTGCTCCAGGTCTGCTTCACACTGCTCCAGGTCTGCTTCACAGTGCTCCTGGTCTGCTTCACAGTGCTCCCGGTCTGCTTCACAGTGCTCCTGGTCTGCTTCACAGTGCTCCCGGTCTGCTTCACAGTGCTCCTGGTCTGCTTCACAGTGCTCCAGGTCTGCTTCACAGTGCTCCTGGTCTGCTTCACAGTGCTCCAGGTCTGCTTCACAGTGCTCCCGGTCTGCTTCACAGTGCTTTAGTGTTTGTGGTTTTGTGTGTTGTGTGGGTCTGCTTCACAGTGCTCCGGTCTGCTTCACAGTGCTCCCGGTCTGCTTCACAGTGCTCCAGGTCTGCTTCACAGTGCTCCCGGTCTGCTTCACAGTGCTCCAGGTCTGCTTCACAGTGCTCCCGGTCGCTTCACAGTGCTCAGGTCTCTTCACAGTGCTCCAGTCTGCTTCACGTGCTCCTGGTCTGCTCACGTGCTCCAGGTCTGCTTCGTGCTCCAGGTCTGCTTCACAGTGCTCCCGGTCTGCTTCACAGTGCTTTTGGTCTGCTTCCATGCTCTGGTCTGCTTCACGTGCTCCAGGTCTGCTTCACAGTGCTCCCGGTCTGCTTCACAGTGCTCCATGTCTGCTCACAGTGCTCCCGGTCTGCTTCACAGTCTCGGTCTGCTTCACAGTGCTTTGTCTGCTTCACAGGCTCCGTTCTGCTTCAAACTGCTTGGGTCTGCTTCACAGTGCCCAGGTCTGCTTCACACTGCTCCTGGTCGCTTCACACTGCTTTAGGTCTGCTTCACAGTGCTCCAGGTCTGCTTCACAGTGCTCCAGGTCTGCTTCACACTGCTCCAGGTCTGCTTCACAGTGCTCCAGGTCTGCTTCACAGTGCTCCAGGTCTGCTTCACAGTGCTCCAGGTCTGCTTCACACTGCTCCAGGTCTGCTTCACAGTGCTCCAGGTCTGCTTCACAGTGCTCCCGGTCTGCTTCACAGTGCTCCTGGTCTGCTTCACAGTGCTCTAGGTCTGCTTCACAGTGCTCCCGGTCTGCTTCACAGTGCTCCCGGTCTGCTTCACAGTGCTCCAGGTCTGCTTCACAGTGCTCCCGGTCTGCTTCACAGTGCTCCAGGTCTGCTTCACAGTGCTCCAGGTCTGCTTCACAGTGCTCCCGGTCTGCTTCACACTGCTTTAGGTCTGCTTCACAGTGCTCCAGGTCTGCTTCACAGTGCTCCCCGTCTGCTTCACAGTGCTCCAGGTCTGCTTCACAGTGCTCCCGGTCTGCTTCACAGTGCTCCAGGTCTGCTTCACAGTGCTCCAGGTCTGCTTC
>JAGIQG010000002.1:17175683-17288183 GCA_024679065.1 Sphyrna mokarran
GTCTGCTTCACAGTGCTCCAGGTCTGCTTCACAGTGCTCCCGGTCTGCTTCACACTGCTCCTGGTCTGCTTCACAGTGCTCCCGGTCTGCTTCACAGTGCTCCTGGTCTGCTTCACAGTGCTCCCGGTCTGCTTCACAGTGCTTTAGGTCTGCTTCACAGTGCTCCAGGTCTGCTTCACAGTGCTCCAGGTCTGCTTCACAGTGCTCCAGGTCTGCTTCACAGTGCTCCAGGTCTGATTCACAGTGCTCCAGGTCTGCTTCACAGTGCTCCAGGTCTGATTCACAGTGCTCCAGGTCTGCTTCACAGTGCTCCTGGTCTGCTTCACAGTGCTCCAGGTCTGCTTCACAGTGCTCCCGGTCTGCTTCACAGTGCTCCGGTCTGCTTACTGCGGCTTCACAGTGCTCCTGGTCTGCTTCACAGTGCTCCCGGTCTGCTTCACAGTGCTCCCGGTCTGCTTCACAGTGCTCCAGTCTGCTTCACAGTGCTCCCGGTCTGCTTCACATGCTCCCGGTCTGCTTCACACTGCTTTAGTCTGCTTCACAGTGCTCCCCCCAACTGCTTTAGGTCTGCTTCACAGTGCTCCAGGTCTGCTTCACACTGCTCCTGGTCTGCTTCACACTGCTTTATCTGCTTCACAGTGCTCCGGTCTGCTTCACAGTGCTCCCGGTCTGCTTCACACTGCTCCCGGTCTGCTTCACAGTGCTCCCGGTCTGCTTCACAGTGCTCCCGGTCTGCTTCACAGTGCTCCAGGTCTGCTTCACACTGCTTTAGGTCTGCTTCACAGTGCTCCCGGTCTGCTTCACAGTGCTCCCGGTCTGCTTCACAGTGCTCCAGGTCTGCTTCACACTGCTTTAGGTCTGCTTCACAGTGCTCCCGGTCTGCTTCACACTGCTCCCGGTCTGCTTCACAGTGCTCCAGGTCTGCTTCCACTGCTTTAGTCTGCTCCAGTGCTCCGGCTTCACAGTGCCCAGGTCGCTTCACAGTGCTCCCGGTCTGCTTCACACTGCTTTAGTCTGCTTCACAGTGCTCCAGGTCTGCTTCACAGTGCTCCCTCTGCTTCACAGTGCTCCAGGTCTGCTTCACAGTGCTCCCGGTCTGCTTCACAGTGCTCCAGGTCTGCTCACAGTGCTCCAGGTCTGCTTCACTGCTCCAGTCTGCTTCACAGTGCTCCCAGCGCTTCACACGTTAGGTCTGCTTCACAGTGCTCCAGGTCTGCTTCACAGTGCCCGTCTGCTTCACAGTGCTCCAGGTCCTTCACAGTGCTCCAGTCTGCTTCACACTGCTTTAGGTCTGCTTCACAGTGCTCCCGGTCTCTTCACAGTGCTCCCGTCTGCTTCACAGTGCTCCAGTCTGCTTCACATGCTCCAGGTCTGCTTCACAGTGCTCCAGGTCTGCTTCACAGTGCTCCAGGTCTGCTTCACAGTGCTCCGGTCTGCTTCACAGTGCTCCAGGTCTGCTTCACAGTGCTCCAGGTCTGCTTCACAGTGCTCCAGGTCTGCTTCACAGTGCTCCAGGTCTGCTTCACAGTCTCCAGGTCTGCTTCACAGTGCTCCAGGTCTGATTCACAGTGCTCCAGGTCTGCTTCACAGTGCTCCAGGTCTGTTCACAGTGCTCCAGGTCTGCTTCACAGTGCCGTCTTCACAGTGCTCCAGGTCTGCTTCACAGTGCTCCTGGTCTGCTTCACAGTGCTCCCGGTCTGCTTCACAGTGCTCCTGGTCTGCTTCACAGTGCTCCAGGTCTGCTTCACAGTGCTCCTGGTCTGCTTCACAGTGCTCCAGGTCTGCTTCACAGTGCTCCCGGTATGCTTCACAGTGCTCCAGGTCTGCTTCACAGTGCTTTAGGTCTGCTTCACACTGCTTTAGGTCTGCTTCACAGTGCTTTAGGTCTGCTTCACAATGCTCCAGGTCTGCTTCACAGTGCTCCAGGTCTGCTTCACAGTGCTTTAGGTCTGCTTCACAGTGCTCCAGGTCTGCTTCACAATGATATTGACCTGCTTTACACTGTCCCCCGTCTGCTTCACAAGTAGATACAAGAATGTCCCAACAATCTGGCACTCGGAGAAATACCAGAGCTGAGGATCTCTCTGCTGGCTTCCTGCCTGATGATGTGCCCTTGAATTTGGTGGTCCCTGAGCTACTGGAACTACAAAGGCATCGGTGCGAATATCAGGAAGGGATGTCAGCATCTCTCCTCAGATTGCAAGGCTAATTGGAAGATCCCATTACCTTCTGTCAGAGGAGATGATGCCATCACTTTGACACAACAAAGCCAGCATTGCGAAGGTAGTGTCCGCAGAGGTGATCTTGGTGCAGGACTTGCAGTCCATGATGACTGATGTCTGTTTCATGGTTCAGCTCATGACCTCCATGGCTGAGAGCATGAGATCCATGGTGCAGAACTTCAGTTGTACAGGCACTTTTGGGAATCCATGAAGATTGTGGGGTTTCTGGATCTTGCTCCAGTGGTCCCTATATGTATTGCTGACCCACGGACAGCTCAGTCTACATTCCCAGATGAACCAGGACTTCCTATTTCTTCTTCACTCTCTGGTGGTTACACATTCCCTCCTGTGGTGTCATAGTTTGATTATTTCTTTAAACTTCAGTGACCCTTACCTCCTTCACATTCCTCTCGGTTGGTTTCACAGAGGTCCCGACCTGTTGCACACTGCAACCAATCTGCTTCACACTGCTGCTTGGTCTACTTCGCACTGCTCCCAATCTGCTTCATAGTGTTTCTGGTCTACTTCACATTGATCTTGACCTGCTGCACACTGCTTCTGGTCTGCTTCACTGTGCTCCCGGTCTGCTTCACAATGATCTTGACCTGCTACATACTGCTTCTGGTCTGTTTCATAATGTTCCCAGTCTGCTTCACAATGATCTTGAACTGGTTCACAGTGCTTTTGGTCTGCTTCATAATGACCTTGATCTGCTTCACACTGCTCCTGGTCTGCTTCATAATGACCTTGATCTGCTTCACACTGCTTCCGATCTGCTTCACAATGACCTTGACCTGCTTCACACTGCTCCGATCTGCTTCACAATGACCTTGATCTGCTTCACACTGCTTCCGATCTGCTTCACAATGACCTTGATCTGCTTCACACTGCTTCCGATCTGCTTCACAATGACCTTGATCTGCTTCACACTGCTTCCGATCTGCTTCACAATGACCTTGATCTGCTTCACACTGCTTCCGGTCTGCTTCACAATGACCTTGATCTGCTTCACACTGCTTCCGATCTGCTTCACAATGACCTTGATCTGCTTCACACTGCTTCCGATCTGCTTCACAATGACCTTGATCTGCTTCACACTGCTCCTGGTCTGCTTCACAACGATCTTGACCTGCTTTTTACTGCTCCCGGTCTGCTTTGCAATGATTTTGACCTGCTGCATACTGTTCTTGATCTGCTCACAGACTCCTGTCTGCTTCATAATGTTCCCAGCCTGCTTCAGAATGATCTTGACCTGCTATACACTGCTTCTGATTTGCTCACAGTGCTCCTGGTCTGTTTCGCAATGCTCTTGACTGCTTCACACTACTCCTAGTCTGCTTTATAGTAATCCTGACCTGTTTCACACTCTTGCTGGTTTGCTTCACAATGATCTTCTGGTTCCACGAGTTAAGTGGCTGTTTCAGATTTCTGCATGGGCCAAAGAAAGCAGCTGTACATTCCCAGGCACTCTAGGAAACTTTTATCTTTCTATAGACCCAATCACCATCTCCTCACCTGCCCCAATCTCCAGACTCCTGTCCTGCCTTGATCAGCAGACTGCCTCATCCCCAATTGCTTGGGGAATCCTGCTCCATCCGTCAGTCTTCTTTCCCATCTAATCACTATCCTTTCCTCTCCCCAATTGCCAGACTGCCTCCGCTCTGATCTCTAGCCTCCCCCCCCCCCTCCTGCACAATCACAGCCTTCCCCTCATCCATAGCGTCAATTGCTGACCACAGTCTGTTGTGATGCCTTTTTATTTCATCTCACGTGTCAGCCACGTTGTCTATTTAGTTGGCAAGTGATGGCGTTGCATGATGCGCTTGGTCTTGCAAGGTATTTTGGCAGTTTGCAGCATCCCTGAACCACCCTGTAAACATCCCTCTCATCGTTTCCCATCTCTCTTTATTTATTTTGTTCCATTAAACAGTTCATTATCATCTAGCTTTCACAAATGGCCATCATTCAAAACATCAATCTGTCCTTTCTCTTGACAGATGGTGATGCACCCACCGTGCTTTACCAGCATTCCCTGATCTTACTTCAGAGGGTCCATGAGAAAAGTTGGCCAGCTGAGTAAACATCTCAAAATGTATCATTGTAAACCTCCTTAAATGCCTGAAGGTTAATCTAGCTTTTGATCCTTCCCTCCAGAAATCTGTTATTGTAATTGTAGCATGCTGGATGGATTGGCAATGGGTAATGCTACACTGTGCTGGAGGTCTGAGATATTGCAATATAAAACGGTAGGATGTTGGTTTCATGTACACGATTTCTTCACGTCATGCGTTTGTGACCTTGATCATTGCCAAATATGAAGGGACAAACAAAGTCAGATTGTTCTCCACCCAGGAGGGATAGGCAAATAGCTTGTCTTCCTGACCACACCACACTTCCTGTTGATTAAAGGGTGACATTGCAACGAATGCAAAATGGTGTCAGGTCCTTGTTAATCTGAGAGTATCTGCAATGTATGGGACTATCAAAAGAAAAATAACATCATACCAGCAAGGAGTCTCACAACACCCGGATTAAAATCCAACAGGTTTATTTGGTAGCACAAGCTTTTAGAGTCTAACCTGATGAAAGAGCAGCACTCCAAAAGCTTTTGCTACCAAATAAACCTGTTGGACTTTAATCTGATGTCATGAGACTTCTTACTATGCCTACCCAATTCGACACCGACAACTCGACATCATTATTATCAACATGAGAAATGTATCAGCATGTGTGCAAGAATATTTTTAAATTTCTATTTTGTTTAAAAGTCACAATGGAATGCCAAGCTTTGCAGAGTCATTTCCAATATCAGAAAAGCCATCACAGTGTCAAAACCAATTGGAGATCATTGTAGCATAACACCTAATGACATTAGCCATTAATTAGACTTTGTATATTTTGCTTTTTGCCTTTTTGGAATGATAAGTTGCTGAAAGTTCTTTCAGTTGTCTGAAGTTTTAGTTCTGTCATGGGATCTTAGCATCACTGGCTGGGCTGACATTTATTGGCCATCCTTAATTATCCTTAAGAAGGTGATGATTTAGCTATCTTTTTGAACCACTGCAGTCTATGTGCTGTTAATATACGCTCAGGTAGGAGTTTGAGGATTTTGACCTCAAGAGTGAAAAGATTGGGGCAAATTTCCAAGTCAGGATGGTGTGTGTCTTGTTCCCATGCACCTACTGCCTTGGTGTTCTAGGTACAGAGGCCGTGGTTTAAAGGGTGCTGTCGAAGAAGTGTGGCTGAAATGCTATGATAGATCTTGTAGATGATACGCATTGCTGCCACTTTGCGTCAGTGGCGTAGGGAGTATATGTATAAGGTGGTAATGAGATGCCAATCAAACAAGGTTGCTTTGTCCTGATTGTGTTGGATTTCTTAAGTGTCATTGGAGCTGCATTTACCCAGGCAAGTGGGTGGTATTCCATCACACTCTTGATGATGGACAGGCTTTGGGATGACAGGAAATGAGTTATTCTCTACAAAATTCCCAGACTCTGATCTCTTTTTGTAGCCACAGTTAAATTGCTTGCACTGACTCCTGGGGCTAAGATAATTTGCCTTTAACAATCAGAGCTATCTTCCTTTGTACAAGATATAACTCCAACCAATGGAGAGTTTTCCTCCTGATTCTTGTTAACTTCAATCTTACCAGGACTCTTTGATGCCACACACTGCTAAATGCCATATTAACGTTAAAACAATCATCCTCACCTCATCTCCAGAATTCAGTGATTTTAGACCAAGGTTGTTTCGAGGCCTAGAGCTGATTGGTCCTTGGCACAATCCAACCTCACCCCATGCAGAGGGGTGGGGAAGGTGGACCTGCTCCTGGGCTTGACTAAACTTGCCATGAATGGGTCTAGGCAGTGAGCGACTGAGAGGGTCATCTGATACGACTATCTGTTCCACTACTGCAGCTACATTTACAGCCTGGTGTCCCTGAAGAGGGAGCATGTGGTGTCCCAGGTCACAGCGGAGGCCTTCTGCGCTCACTGAGCACCACAGGAACTGGAGCGTATTATTGACCCCTTAAAATCACATTTTAGTGTGAAGTTTTAAATTTCCTTTCTACTTTGCCTTTTGTTTTGGGCGATGCCCTTCCTTTTTCGGAGATCACACTTTTTGATTTAGTTTAATTGCTTTGCCAAAAAGACTGGCGAGCAATAACCGGTCAGGCTTATGAAATTAACAGCACATGGCTCAGATGGAAATGGAAATTTAGAGTGGGTGAATGCAATGTTTAAATTGGGTACAGAAAGAAACATTAAGTGAAGGAAAGAAAATAAAGGTGCAAGAGAGAACAGAAGAGGCAGGCAGGTGAGGGTGCAGGGATTGACTGTGGGACTTCACAGCAATGGGCAACAAAATAAAAGCAATGTTCAACAGTGTGTTTCCTGCTTTTGGGGGTTTTATAAATACCAGCAGATTGATCTGCAATTGTGTGCGAATTATTGAGGTTGACCTTTCAAGTACATAATCTTCCTGACAGTCTTTATATACGGCTATCATCACAAGACAGACCACTCACATTCCACATGTATCACACATCTTCATAGTATATCATGTGCCTTCCCCTACCATTGTCAATTTCCCTTATGGACAGGCCTTGGTGTAACCAAGTTCCTAATGTCCTAATATCCAACCAGAAAACCTTCTGTTACAGTGCAAATTTTTGGACAAACCCATCCAGATAGATATGACTATGCCACTACCTTCCCTCTGAAGCAGTTCATTTCCAAGTGCAGCAAGACCTGGACAATAACCAGGCTTGGGCAGACAAGTGGCAGATAAAATGCAGACCATACAAATGTTAGGCAACGTCCAGCAAGAGAGAATCTAATCAATACCCTTTAACATTCAATGGCATTGCTGAATCCCTCTTAATCTACATCCTGGGGGTTACCATTGACCAGAAACTGAACTGGACCAGCCATATTAATATTGTGGCTACAAGAACAGTTCAGAGACTAGGAACCCTGCAGTGAGTAACTCATCTCCTGACTCTCCAAAGTGTGATGGAATGCTTTCTACTTGCCTGGATTAGTGCAGCTCTCAACAACACACAAGAAGCTTAACACCATTCAGGACAAAGCAGCTTATTTGATTGGCACTTCACCATGAACATTAACTCCCTCCACCACCAATGCACAGTTGCAGTCATGTGTACTATATACAAGATGCACTGCAGGAACTCACCAAGTTTCCTCAGACAGCACCTTGCAAACCCACGACCACTACCATCTAAAAGAATAAGAGCAGCAGATAGATGGGAAGACCACCATTTGGAAGTTCTCCTTTAAGCCACATCACCACTTGGAAATTCCCCACAAAGTCACACACTGTTCCGATTTGGAAACGTATAGCTGCCCTTTCACTGTTGCTGAGTCAAAACTCTGGAGCTCCTTCTCATTATGGGAAGTTAGTGATGCCCACATCCCACTAATTAAGAAAAATAAAATGCTAATCAAACAAAGATTTCATTCTGCTCTGCAGTTGCATGAACATTACTTGTTGTGATCTAAATGCATTTTTGGAGCTTCATGGATATTTATATTGTCATAGTTTTAAAAAATTACTTCCATCTGTGAGACTGAAATCAAATTTTGACCAGTTGTTCTAAGGATTCGTTAGCAATTCAGGCGTATGGATCACCCGTCCTTAACCATTTTCCCTTACAGATGTTGTATTCTCTCCTGTGTATGTGGGGAAAATCCTTACTCTCAAAACAAGCACTTTCTGCTGAGACACACAATGTGATTTCATCCTCACAGGTTAAAAAGTTACTGACCTATTCATGAATCCGTGGACAGGTATTTTTCAGGTGGTGATAAGCTGTGAAAAGGACAGCGGGGAGCACTCCCCTATGACATTATTTCAATGTACATTTATATATTTTTTCCCAAGTAAAAAGCACAATGGTTGCTGTTACAGGCATGAATCACTGCAGGACCTTCTGGATACAATAGATTTCCTACTTTACTCCCTGAGGCAATCGATCAAAAAGCACTCATAGGTAAGTTCACTGCAGAACAGAATTACCAACTATTGCAAGGATAAACTGTAGCAGAAGATTCCACTACATTAAGGTTTAACCTGGGGTGAGTTGAGTACTGTCCACTAGTGATGTAAGAAGGCACCTGACCTAGAGCGTAGGTTGGCAATGTTTAGCTACGTAGCAACATATCATGAAATCCTCTTCATT
Source organism: Sphyrna mokarran (assembly GCA_024679065.1). Taxonomy (NCBI): domain Eukaryota; kingdom Metazoa; phylum Chordata; class Chondrichthyes; order Carcharhiniformes; family Carcharhinidae; genus Sphyrna; species Sphyrna mokarran. The sequence goes on from JAGIQG010000002.1 coordinate 17,184,111, forward strand.
CCCTGTACCCTCTACCACCCTGATGAAGGGTGATCCTGACTGGAAATATTAGCTCTATTCTCTCTCCACAGATGCTGTCAGACCTGAAGAGTTTCTCCTGCATTTTCTTTTTTTGTTTCAGGTTCCAATATTTTGCCTTTACTCTTTACCGTAAATCTGTACATAGGTCAGTAATGTTAATAAGTGTGCTTGTAACTTCGACAAGGCTGCTTCATGATGTCAAAGCGGGTGTGACAACCCAACAACAGGTGTGCCAGCTGGAGATCAAAATCCATATTCTTGATTAAAAAGACTGAGGAAATCAAGAAAAGAGTACTTCTGCTTAGAAAAACCTAACTCAAGATGCAAGAAGCTGAGAAAACCCAGTTAAAAAGCTCCAGAGAAAGAAGATCCTGGCAGCCGAATGAAGAACAAAGGAAAGTATGGCAGAGGAACAAGCCCTTTGGCCCTCCAAACCTATGCCAATCATGATGCCCGAGGTGAATGAGGCAGATACATTAGCCATGTTTAAGACTTATCTGGATAGATACATGAACAGGCGGGGAATTGATGGATACAGGTGGTTTGTCTAGAAAGGACAATGTGATCAGCACAGGCTGTTCCTGTGCCTGTTCCTGTGATATACTGTTTTTGTTCATTTTTGAGGGCACGGCCTGCACTATATAAATTCATTCATTGGGATTTCTGTGGTATTGCTGCTTTACTGTTAACATCCAATCAAAGAGTTGATCAAAATGTATCTTCAATCATACTGCTAAATTTAATGAGCTCTGAAGAGGGTCATCTAGACTCGAAACATTAACTCCATTTTCTCTCACAAATACTGTCAGATCTGCTGAGATTTTTCAACATTTTCTATTTTTGTTAATGAGCTTATGTTTTGTTTGGTTGTCGCTATCTGTGGTTTGTGCTCTTTGGCTCCATTAAGCAATCTTGTAGAAGTTGCCATGGGGTAGCATGGTGGCACAATGGTTAGCACTGTACCTCTCAGTGCCAGGGACCCAGTGCAATTGCCAGCTTGGGTCACTGTCTGTCCTTACGTATAGCTCTACACTGCTGTTTAAGCTCGAAGTCAGGTGCCCTCTTATATCAAAGATGCAGTTGCAAGATAATGGTTGTAATGCGAGTCTTTTCAGGTAATCAAGTCTTTACAGGTACAGACAGTGCAAGTGGAGACAGAAGCATAATCATAGATTAAAGAGGTGTGAATTGTCTCAAGCCAAGATCATTAGTAGGATTTTGCAAGCCCAGGCCAAATGGTGAGGGTTACATGTAGTGGGTTCATTTCATTCCAACCATTATCTTGCAATAGTATCTTTGTCTATAAATGCCATATTTTGTGAAACCTACCTCTCCACTCATCAGATGATGGAGTAGTGCTCTGAAAGCTCGTGATTCCAAACAAACCTGTTGGATTTTAACCTAGTGTAATGAGACTTCTTATTGGTCTCACCCCAGTCCAACACCAGTATCTCTTTTTAAATATTGCAATAACATTGGCTATCCTCAAATCCTCTGCGATCTCACCTGTGGCCAACGAGGAAACAAAGATTTCTGTTAGAGACCCAGCAATTTCCTTTCTTGTCTGTCTCAGTAATCTGGGATAGATACCATTTGGCCCTGGGGATTGTCTACCTGAATACTTTTTAATACACATAACACTTCCTCCCTCATAATGATGACTTGTGGTAGAGGGTTTGCATACCCATCCGAGACACCATCAGTCAATGTGTTCCCCTCTGTGAAAACCAATGCAAAGTATTCATTAAGAATCTCACCCACTTCCTTTAGCTCTATGTTAATTTCCCTCCTTTGTCCTTGAGTGGACGAACTCTTTCTGCAGCTACCTTCTTGTTCCTAATATATAAATAAAATGCTTTGGGTTTCTTCTTAATCCTGCCTGCTCAGGACATTTTGTGACTCCTTTTTGCCCTCCTCTCTTCCTGTTTGAGATAGTTTCTACTTCTCTATATACTTCAAGTGCATCATCTGTTTTTAGTTGCCTAGGCCTTTGTATGGATCCTTTTTCTTTTCGACTAGACTCAAACAGAAAGAGTTAAATTTACAGCTCATTAACTAAACTGTTGTCGATTATTCTTTCTTCCTTAGCATCCACGATTGCAATCTAAACTGCATCACTGAGTTACATTCTCCATGCATTGGTAAAATTATTCTGCATTGTAATTTGCAAATAATTGTGAAACTCAACTCTCAAGGTAGATTAAAAAGATTTTATTTTTATCAACTTCTTACAATTAAAGTCATCAAATTAAAACACTGAACCAATGATGTGGGATGTGTTTTAGAACATAGAACATAGAACAATACAGCACAGAACAGGCCCTTCGGCCTTCGATGTTGTGCCGACCAAAATAAAAAGCAATGCCCCTCCTAACTAAACCATTCCCTTCTCATCCATATACTTATCAACTAACCTCTTAAAAGCCACCAAACTTGGCGCATCTACAACAGCTGCAGGCAGGGCATTCCACTCCCTAATCACTCTTTGAGTAAAGAACTACCTCTGATATCCGTCCTATAACTCATACCCCTTAATTTAAAGCTGTGTCCCCTCGTGCTAGCATTCTCCATCCTAGGAAAAAGGCTATCACTGTCCACCCTATCTAAACCTCTAATCATCTTATATGCTTCAATAAGATCCCCTCTTAGCCGCCTCCTTTCTAACGAAAACAACTCAAATCCTTCAACCTCTCTTCATAGGACCTGCCCTCCATACCAGGCAACATCCTAGTAAACCTCCCCTGTACCCTCTCCAATGCCTCCACATCTTTCTTATAATGTGGCGACCAGAACTGCACACAATACTCCAAGTGCGGCCGCACTAGAGTTTTGTACAGCTGCAACATGATGCTGCGGCTCCTAAATTCAATCCCCCTACCAATAAAAACCAAGACTCCATAAGCCTTCTGAACCACTTTATCCACTTGACTGCCTACTTTCAGGGATCTATTGACACATACACCAAGATCCTTCTGTTCCTCAACACTATTAAGAGCCCTACCATTAGCCCTATACTCTACACATTTATTGTTCCTGCCAAAGTGCATTACCTCACACTTTTCCACATTAAACTCCATTTGCCACATCTCGGCCCAGCTCTGCAACTTGTCCAAGTCACTCTGTAAACTAAAACACCCCTCTTCACTATCTACCACACCACCAACGTTAGTATCATCTGCAAATTTACTGATCCATCCCTCAATACCCTCATCCAGATCATTTATAAAAATTACAAACAGCAGGGGCCCCAAAACAGACCCCTGAGGAACACCACTCGTCACCGAACTCCACGATGAATATCTCCCATCAACCACCACCCTCTGTCTTCTATCTGCCAGCCAATTCCTAATCCAATTAGCTAAATCACCCTCTATTCCACACATCTGCATTTCTGTAGAAGTCTTCCATGGGCCACCTTATCAAACGCCTTACTAAAGTCCATATATACCACATCAACCGCCTTACCCCCATCCACCTCCTTAGTCACTTTTTCAAACAACTCAATGAGGTTAGTAAGGCACGACCTACCCTTCACAAAACCATGCTGACTATCCCCAATCAATTCATTTCTCTCTAAATAACTATAAATCCTATCCCTAATAATTCTCTCCAATACCTTGCCCACCACAGAAGTAAGAAGTAAGAAGTTTTAAAGAGAAGATTGATGGACTGGAAACACAAAGGGATGTTTCTGAGATATTTTGATTTTACCCTTGGACTCTGTCTTTTTCAAATTCATTTATGGGGCATGTGTGCCCCTAGTTGCCCTTGGAGGGTAGTTGACAGACAACCACGTTGCTATGGCTCTGGAGTTGCATGTAGGCCAGACCAGATAAGTTGACAGATTTCCTTCCCTAAAAACCGTTAGTGAACCAGATGGATTTTTCTGAAAATCAATAATGGTTTCATCATCATCAGTAGATTCTTAATTCCAGAAATTTTTTTTCATTCACGTTCCACCATTGGCCATGGTACAATTTAAATCCAGGTTCCCAGAACATTAGTTTTGGATGAACAGTCCAGTGATAATACTACTAGGCTATCACCATTGGTCATTGCCTTTGACCCATTATTGTTAGACTATTCTGATCGCTAAACTTCTTTTGGTTGAAACATAGCAAATGAATACTTGGCCATGGTGGTGAGGCGATATTGATGAACCAGTACAACACCAGAAACAGCATCAGCACAAATCTACAAATGTACCCTGGGAAGTAAGATGGAGATGGGAGAAAAGGAAAGTGGTGGGAGGAGGGAAGAACAGATAGATAAATAATGTGCTTTGATCCAAAGCAAATATTGCAAATCCACCTTTGATTTATTATTGTCACATGTATTAGCATACAGTGAAAAGTATTGTTTCTTCCATGCTATACAGACAAAGCATACTGTATAAGGAAGGAAAGGAGAAAGTGCAGAATGTAATGTTATAATCATAGTGGGGCTGTGGAGAATGATTAACTTAATGTGAAGTATGTCCATTGAAAGGTCTGATGGCAGAAGCTGTTCTTAGAAACCCACACTGCAGAAAGAGGCCATTCAGCCCATTGAATCTACACTGACCACAATCCCACCCAGGGCCTACTCACATATCCCTACATATTTACCCACTAATCCCTCTAACCTACGCATCTCATGACACTAAGGGACAATTTTAGCTTGGCCAATCAACCTAACTCACACATCTTTGGATTGTGGGAGGAAACCGGAGCACCCAGAGGAAACCCACACAAACATGAGGTGTATGTGCTAACTCCACACAGATAGTGACCTAAGCTGGGAATCGAACCGAGGAAACCTGGAACTGTGAAGCAGCAGTGCTAACCACTATGCTACTGGGCCGTCCTTTGGGTTGGTTGGTACATGATCTCAGACTTTTGTATCTTTTTCCCAATGGAAGAACGTGGAAGAGAGTATAGCTGGGGTGTGTGGTATCCTTGATTATGCTGGCTACTTTTCCAAGGCAGTGGGAAGTGTACACAGAGTCAATGGGTAGGAGACTTGTTTGTGTGATGAACTGGGCTACATTTACAACCCTTTGTAGCTTTTTGTGGTCTTGGCCACACAAGCTGCGATACAACCAGAAAGAATGCTTCCTCCAGTACATCTTGAGAGAAAGCCAAAGATATTATAATGTTGGTGTTGTGAATAGTATTTTTGGAGAGGGCAGGATAGCCAAGACTAGGATTCGAAGTTTTGTGTCGAGATGGCGCTGTTGTGGTCAACTGTGCAGAAGGTGAAGTCGTATGGAATCAGAGTAAACTGGCAAGGTGGATACAAAACTGGCTCAGTCAAAGAAGACAGAGGGTAGGAGTGGAAGGGTGTATTTCGGAATGGAGGGCTGTGACAAATGGCGTTCCTCAGGGATCAGTGCTCGGACCTTTGCTGTTTGTAGTATATGTAAGCAATTTGGAGGAAAATGTAACTGGATTGATTCGTAAGTTTCTGGACAACGCAAAGATTGGTGGATTTGTAGATAGCAATAGGACCATCAGAGGATACAGCAGGATATAGATCAATTGGAGACTTGGGCAGAGAGTTGGCAGATGGAGTTTAATCCGGACAGATATGAGGTAATGCATTTTGGAAGATCTGATACAAATAGGAAATATATAGTAAATGGCAGAACTCTTAAGATTATTGATAGGCAAAGGGACCTGGGTGTACAGGTACACAGGTCACTGAAAATGGAGAAGGTAGTCAAAAAGACATATGGCATGCTTGCCTTCAGTGTTTGGGGCATTCAGTTTAAAAATTGGCAAGTCATTATTCAATCTCACCTCATAGCTAATAACCTCCATACTAGCCACCATCCTGATAAATCTTTTCTGCGCTTACTCCAAAGCCTCCATATCCTTTGGTAGTGTGGGAACCAGAATTGGATACAGTATTCCAAATGTGGCCTAACCAAAGTTTTATACAACTATAACATAATTTGCTAACTTTCACATTCACTTTCTTCACCCCTTTTTCCACCTGTGCTGCCATTTTTTAAGGATCTGTGGACCTGTTCTTCTGTAGCAGCTGGTCTGTTCCTGACACCATGGTGGGGCTAATAGCCCTACTGAAAAATTCCAGTTGGTCTCTTAATTGACCTTTCAATTATCTTAATTGGCTACCCCTCCTCTTGTGGGTGGGTAGACATTCTGCTCCTTATACTGCCAAAGAAGTTTAGTATGATTAGAAATAGTCAATGCGGCTTTGTCAAGGGCAGGTTGTGCCTTACGAGCCTAGTGGAGTTAGTTGAAAATGTGACTGAACACATTGACGAAAGAAGAGCGGTGGATGTGGTTTACATGGACTTCAGCAAAGCATTTGATAAGGTCCCAATGCAAGACTTCATGAGAAGGTGAGAGGGCATGGGATCCAAGGGGCTTTGGCCTTATGGATCCAGAACTGGCTTGCCTGCAGAAGGCAGAGAGTGGTTGTGGATGGGTCTTTTTCTGCATGGAGGTCAGTCACCAGTGGAGTGCCCCAGGGATCTGTTCTAGGACCCTTGTTGTTTATCATTTTCATAAATAACCTGGATGAGGAAGTGGAGGGATGGATTAGTAAATTCGCCGACGATACGAAGGTTGGTGGTGTTGTGGATGGTCTGGAGGGATGTCTGAAGTTGCAGTGAGACATAGATAGGATGCAAGACTGGGCGGAGAAGTGGCAGATGGACTTCAACGCATATAAATGTGTAGTGGTCCATTTTGGCAGGACCAATGGGATGAAGCAGTATAATATCAAGGGTAGGAGTCTTGGCAGCATTGAGGAGCAGAAGGATCTTGGGGTCCAGGTCCATAGGACTCTTAAATCTGCCCTGCAAGTGGAGGATGTGGTCAAGAAGGCATACGGCCTTCATTAATAGAGGAATTTAGGAGTCGGGAGGTAATGCTGCAACTTTATAAGACCCTTGTCAGACCCCACTTGGAGTATTGTGTGCAGTTCTGGTCGCTTCACTGTAGGAAGGATGTGGAAGCTATTGAGAGGGTGCAGAGGAGATTTACAAGGATGTTGCCTGGATTGGGAGGCATGCCTTATGAAGGTAGGTTGAGAGAGCTAGGTCTCTTCTCCCTGGAGAGACGAAGGTTGAGAGGCAACTTGATAGAGGTTTATAAGATGTTGAGAGGAATAGATAGGGTGTATTCTTGGAGGCTATTTCCCAGGGCTGATATGGTTGCTACGAGAGGACACAGGTTTAAGGTGCTGGGGGCAAGTACAGAGGAGATGTTAGAGGTAAGTTTTTCACTCAGAGGGTGGTGAGTGAATGGAATCGGTTGCCATCAGTGGTGGTAGAGGTGAACTTGCTGGAGTCTTTTAAGAGACTTCTGGGTGAGTACATGGGATTTAATGGGATTGGGAGTTACAGATAGTTCTATGGCCTGGTAGGTATAGATATGATGGACACAACTTATGGGCCGAAGGGCCTGTTTGTGCTGTAGTGTTCTATGTTCTATTGATTTTCATAATGTTTTTGGTCACCTTTGGGCATTGAACTGCTCAATCTGAACTATATAGTTCTCCCCTGTGCATACCAGCAAAATTGAATTATCTACTTTTGGAAGCAGACAAACTTCATCTGTGATTTGGACAAGTTGCGTGTGTGGGTAAATGAATGGCAGATGCAGTATAATTGGGATAAATGTGAGATTATCTACTTTGATAGCAAAAATAGGAAGGTAAATTACTATCTGAATGACTATAAATTAGGAGAGGTGAATGAGCAATGAGACCTGAATATCATTGTACACCAGTCATTGAAGGTATGCATATAGATACAGCAGGCAGTAAAAACAGCAAATGGTATGTTGGTTTTCATAGTGAAAGGATTCGAGCATAGGAGCAGGGATACCTTGCTACAATTATACAGGGCATAGGTGAGGCCACAAGTGGAATATTGTGTGCAGTTTTGTTTCCTTATCTGAGGAAGGATGCTCTTGCTGTAAAGGGAGTGCAGAGAAGATTTACCAGACTGATTCCTGGGATGATAGGACTGATGTATGAGGAGTGATTGAGTAAATTAGGATTGTATTCACTGGAGTTTGGAAGAATAAAGGGGGATCTCATAGAAATCTATAAGATTCTAATAAGGAGATGCGACAGAATAGATACATGAAGGATGTTTCCGACAGTGGGGTTGTCCAGAACCAGGAGTCATAGTCTGAGGAGAAAGGGTAGCTTGTTTAGGATAGAGATGAGGAGAAATGTCTTCATCCCGAGAGTGGTCAGCTTGTGGAATTCACTACCACAGAAAGTAATTTGTAGGTTTTCAAGGAGCAGTTAGATATAGCACTTAAAGTGAAGGGGATCAAAGGAAAAGGCAGTGGTGGGGGGGGGGATGTGAGATCAGACTATTGAGTTGGATGATCAACCATGATTAGAATGAATGGTGGAGCAGGCTTGAAGGGCTAAATGGCCTCCTCCTGTTCCTATTTTCTATATTTCTATCTCACTGAGCATATTGGCTTTCAAAAATTCCATATGGGCCAGAAAAGTCAGAACTTTCAGTGTGAGGCTCTGTTTTCTTAGTGCCCCTTATAAAATCAAATGCAAAATTTTAAATTAGGTCAGCACCTGGGGTAACTTGGTTCTTGCCCTCTTAAAAACTGTTTTGCTTAAAAGATGACAGAGTTACAGTGGAAGCGTAATAAAATGGCTGAGCAAATGATGTATATAAAATCAAGAGAGCCGAGGGTAGATACTGAGCAGAGAAAGAGCCTGGGAGGAGTTCCATGAATTAGGGGAGCTTATGATGCATAATTGTCCAAATGGACATCATGGCTGTATGTTTATTTTATGCTCCTAAGGGCAGGGTGAATCTAACAAATTTTATAGGAGCTTTTTGCCGATCTTTGCATGATTTTGTGAAGAGGAGTGTCTCACAAACCTAATCAAGTTTTTCGAGGAAGTGACGAAGATGATTGATGAGGGTAGGCAGTGGATGTAAGGCCTTTGACAAGGTCCTTCATGGAAGATTGGTGCAGAAAGTGAAGTCACATGAGATCAGAGGTGAGCTGGCAAGGTGGATACAAAACTGGCTCAGTCAAAGAAGGCAGATTATAGCACTGGAAGGGTGAATTTCTGAATAGAGGGTTGTGACAAGTGGGGATCCTCAGGGATCAGTGTTGGGACCTTTGCTGTTTGTAATATATATAAATGATTTAGAGGAAAATATAATTGGATTGATTAGTAAGTTTGCAGACAACATAAAGGTTGGTGGATTTGCGGATAGCAATGAGGACCATCAGAGGATACAGGGAGATATAGGTCAGTTGGAGATTTGGACGGAGAGGTGACAGATGGAGTTTATGAGGTAATGCATTTTGGAAGATCTAGCACAGATGGGAAATAGACAATAAATGGCAGAATCCTTAAAAGTATTGATAGGCAAAGGGTTCTGTTTGTACAGGTCACTGAAAGTGGCAATGCAGATGAAGAAGGTAGTCAAGAAGGCACGCAGCATGCTTGCCTTCATCGGCCGGGGTATTGAGTTTAAAAATTGGCAAGTCATGTTGCAGCTTTATAGAATCTTAGGCTGCGTTTGGAATATAGTGTCCAATTCTTGTCGCCACACTACCAGGAGGATGTGGAGGCTTTGGAGAAGGTACAGAAAAGATTTACCAACATGTTGCCTGGTATGGAGGGCATTAACTATGAGGAGAGGTTGGAGAAACTTGGTTTGTTTTCACTGAAGTGATAGAGGTTGAGGGGAGATCTGATAGAAGTCTACAAGATTATGAGAGGCATGGACAGAGTGGATAGTCAGAAGCTTTTTCCCAGGATGGCAAAGTTAATTACTAGGGGGCATAGCTTTAAGGTGCAAGGAGATGTACAAGGCAGATTTTTTTACACAGAGAGCAGTGGATGCCTGGAACTTGTTGCCAGGGGAGGTAGTGGAAGTGGATATGTTAGTGACTTTTAAGGTGCGTCTTGACAAGTACATGAATAGGATGGGAGTAGAGGGATATGGTCCCCAGAAGAGTAGGGGATTTTAGTTAATTTGGGCAGCATGGTTGGTGCAGGCTTGGAGGGCTAAAGTGCCTGTTCCTGTGCTGTAATTCTCTTTATTCTTTGTTGTTTGTTCTTTATCTAAGCAAAATAACAGATGTGTTGATGTATCTCCTGGTTTCTAAGAGATTTCGAGCCAAAAGAAAAGTGCTTGGGGGATCCCAGTGGCGGTTGCTGGTTGGAGATACGGAGGAATTTATTCTCTTAGAACATAGAACATAGAACATTACAGCACAGAACAGGCCCTTCGGCGTTCGATGTTGCGCTGACCAATATAAAAAGCAATGCCCCTCCAAACTAAACCATTCCCTTCTCTTCCATATACTTATCAACTAACCTCTTAAACGCCACCAAACTTGGCGCATCTACAACTGCTGCAGGCAGGCATTCCACTCCCGAACCACCCTTTGGGTAAAGAACCTACCTCTGATATCCGTCCTATAACTATCACCCCTTAATTTAAAGCTGTGTCCCTCGTGCTAGCTTTCTCCATCCTAGGAAAAAGGCTATCACTGTCCACCCTATCTAAACCTTAATCATCTTATATGTTTCAATAAGGTCTCCTCTTAGCCGCCTTCTTTCTAACGAAAACAACCTCAAATCCCTCAGCCTCTCTTCATAAGACCTGCCTTCCATACCAGGCAAAATCCTGGTAAACCTCCTCTGTACCCTCTCCAATGCCTCCACATCTTTCTTATAATGCGGGGACCAGAACTGTACACAATACTCCAAGTCCGGCCGCACTAGAGTTTTGTACAGTTGCAACATGACGTTGCGGCTCCGAAATTCAATCCCCTACCAATAAAAGCTAAGACTCCATATGCCTTCTTAACAACCTTCTCGACTTGACTGCCTACTTTCAGGGATCTATGCACATACACACCAAGATCCATCTGTTCATCAAGACTACTAAGAATCCTACCATTAGCCCTATACTCTACACATTTATTATTCCTGCCATAGTGCATTACCTCACACTTTTCACATTAAACTCCATTTGCCACCTCTCGGCCCAGCTCTGCAACTTGTCCAAGTCTCTCTGCAAACTATAACACCCCTCTTCACTATCTACCACTCCACCGACTTTAGTGTCATCTGCAAATTTACTAATCCATCCTTCAATACCATCATCCAGATCATTTATAAAAATTACAAACAGCAGGGGCCCCAAAACAGACCCCTGAGGTACACCACTTGTCACCGAACTCCACGATGAATATCTCCATCAACCACCACCCTCTGTCTTCTATCTGCTAGCCAATTCCTAACTCAATTAGCTAAATCACCCTCTATCCCATACATCTGCATTTTCTGCAGAAGTCTTCCATGGGCCACCTTATCAAACGGCTTACTAAAGTCCATATATACCACATCAACCGCCTTACCCCCATCCACCTCCTTAGTCACTTTTTCAAAAAAACTCAATGAGGTTAGTAAGGCACGACCTACCCTTCACAAAACCATGCTGACTATCCCCAATCAATTCATTTCTCTCTAAATAACTATAAATCCTATCCCTAATAATTCTCTCCAATACTTTGCCACAACAGAAGTAAGACTCACTGGCCTATAATTCCCTGGAAGGTCTCTCTTCCCCTTCTTGAACAACGGGACCACATTCGCTATCCTCCAGTCCTCCGGAACCACACCCGTAACCAACGACGACCTGAAGATCAGAGCCAGAGGCTCTGCAATCTCCCCTCTTGCCTCCCAGAGAATCCTAGGGTAAATCCCGTCCGGCCCAGGGGACTTATCCAACTTCAAACCCTCGAGAATATCTAGCACATCCTCCCTATCTACTTCAATACTTTCCAGTTTGCAACCCTGTACCTCAGTGTTCTCCATAACTACATTTACATCACTCTGCGTGAATACCGAAGAGAAATATTTATTCAGTGCCTCCCCAATCTCTTCAGGCCCCACGCACAACTTCCCACTGCTGTCTATGACTGGCCCTAATCTTGCCCTAACCAATCTTCTATTCTTAACATATCTAAAGAAAGCTTTAGGATTCTCCTTAATCCTATCAGCCAAATTCTTCTCGTGTCCTCTCTTAGCTCTCCTCAATTCACTCTTTAGCTCCCTCCTGGCTAATCTATAGCTATCCATTGCACTAACCGAGCCTTCAAGCCTCATCCTGACATAAGCGTCCTTTTTCCTTTTAACCAGCAAATCAACTTTTTTTGTACACCAAGGTTCTCTTACTCGACCATTTCCTCCTCGCCTGACAAGGACATACTTATCAAGGACTCGCAGCAGCTGCTCCGTGAATAAGCTCCACATTCCAGATGTTCCCAGTCCCTGTAGTTTCCTAGTCCAATCTATGCACCCTAATTCTCTCCTGATGGCCTCATAATTACCCTTCCCCCAGCTATAACTACTGCCACCAGCTTCATGCCTATCCCTGTCCATCACTAAGGTGAACGTAACCAAATTGTGGTCACTATCACCAAAATGTTCACTAACTTCCAAGCCTAACACCTGGTCTGGCTCATTGCCCAGCACCAAATCCAATGTAGCCTCACCTCTAGTTGGCCTATCTACATATTGAGTCAAAAAACCTTCCTGCACACTTTGTACGAAAACTGACCCCTCTAACGAGCTAGAGCTATAGCTATTCCAATCAATATTAGTAAAGTGAAAGTCCCCCATAACAATTACCCTATTACTTTCACTCCTGACCAGAATTGACTTTGCAATCCTTTCCTCAACCTCTCTAGAACTTTTAGGAGGTCTATAAAGACTCCCAACAGGGTGACCTCTCCTTTCCTGTTTCTAATCTCAGCCCATACTACCTCAACAGACAAGTCCTCATCAAACTTCTTTTCTGTCACTGTGATACAGTCTTTGACTAATAATGCCACTCCTCTCCCCCTTCTACCTCCTTCTCTACTCCGACTAAAGCATTTGAACCCCGGAACCTGCAATATCCATTCTTGCCCCTGCTCTACCCAAGTCTCTGAAATGGCCACAACATCGAAGTTCCAGGTACTGGTCCAAGCTGCAAGTTCCTCCACCTTATTGCGAATACTCCTTGCATTAAAGTATACGCATTTCAAACCATGCCCTACCCCACCCGTACGCTGCTGTGTTTTACAGTTTTCCTCTATGACCCCCGTACTCTCATCCCTCTTAGCACCCCAACTACTTAGGATCCCACCCCCCACCCCCCACCACTCTTGGATCTTGTTAACCTTTAGAATTCTCTTCCCTGGAGATTAGATCATTTATATTCAAGGCTATGTTGAAATGTGATCTACAAAGTAGTCCAGGTTATATGGAGGTAGACAGGAAAGTGAAATTATGGTCATAGTCAGATCAGCGATGATCCTTTTGAAGCATGGGGAAAATTAATGGCCTATAAAAAAAAAGCGGGACAAATCCAACCCGGCCAATTAGCACCCCATCAGTCTACTCTCGATCATCAGTAAAGTGATGGAAGGGGTCATTAACAGTGCTATCAAGCAGCATCTGCTCAGCAATAACCTGCTCAGTGATGTCCATTTGGGTTTCTCCAGGGTCACTCAGCCCTGCCCTAATTACAGCCTTGATTCAAACATGGACAAAACAGCTGAATTCCAGAGATGAGGTGTGAGTGACAACCATTGACATCAAGGCCATATTTAACCAAATGTGTCATCAAGGAACTGGAATCATGGGCATCAGGGGGAAAACTCTCTGCTGGTTAGAATCATACGTAGCACATAGGAAGATGGCTGTGGAAGGTCAGTCATCTTAGCTCCAGGACATCTCTGAAAGAGACCCTCAGGATAGTGTCTGAGGCACAACAATCTTTAGTTGTTTCATCAATGACCTTCCCTCCATCATAGGATTTGCAGTGGGGATTTTCACTAATGATTGCACAATATTCAGCACCATTCATGACTCCTCAGATTCTGAACCAATCCATGTTCAAATGCAACAAGGTCTAGACAATATCAGGACTAGGGCTAACAATTAACATTCGCGTGACACAAATGCCAGGTAATGACATTCACCAATAAGAGACAGTCTAACCACTGCCCCATGACATTCAATGATGCTATCATCATTGAATCCCCAATGTTAACATACTTAAGGTCACCACTGACCAGAAACTCAACTAGACTCACGACATAAACACAGTGGCTACAAGAGCAGGTCAGAGGCTAAGAATATTGCAGCGAGTAATTCACCATCTGACTCCCCAAAGTCTATCCATCATCTGCAAGGGACAAGTCAGGAGTGTAATGGAATAAGAATATAAAAACATAAGAAATAGGAGCAGGAGTAGGCCATCTAGCACTTCGAGCCTGTCCCGCCATTCAATAAGATCATGGCTGATCTGAAGTGGATCAGTTCCACTTTCCCACTTTCGCCCCATAAACCTTAATTCCCTTGTCTATCAGCAATCTATCTACCCGTGACTTAAATATATTCAACAATGTAGCCTCCACCAGTTCAATGAGCAGTGAATTCCAGGGATTCACCACTCTTTGTGTGAAGAAGTTCCTCCTCAACTCTGTTCTAAACTGCACCCTCCCCTTATTTTGAGGCTGTGTCCACCTGCCTCTCCACCTACTCTCTACACCTGCCTGGATGGGTGCAGCTCCAACAACACTCAAGAAGTTTGACACCATGCAGGACAAAGCAGCCCTCTTGATTGTCAGCCCATCCACAAATATTCACTCCCTCCATCACCGTGGCTCAGTAGCAGCAGTGTGCATTAAGTCCAAGATGCACTGCAGCAATTCACCAGAGATCCTTAGATAGCACCTTCCAAATCCACAATCGCTTATATTTACAAGGACAAGGGCAGCAGATATATGGGAACACCACCACCTGGAAATTCCCCTCCAAGCCAATCATTATCCTAACTTGGAAATATGTTGTCGTATCTTCACGGTTGCTGGATCAAAATTCTGGAATTCCCTCCTGAACGGCATTGTGACTCCACCCATAGCATGTGGACTGTGTCACTTCAAGAAGGCAGCTCACCATCACCTTCTCAAGAGTGATATGGGACGAGCAATAAATGCTGGTTAGCCAGTGACACTCATGTCCCACAAATGAACAAAAAAAACTTGTCCTCCTAATTTTTATGTTCTTATAATATATTTACCATCATATAAAGATTGGAATAGTTTTAAAAGGAGTTTTACTGTATTTGGTTACAGTGATCAACGAAGTATCTCAGAGCACAGCGCTAATTAGTCAGTTTTTCAACTGTTTAACCAATGATTTTGACAAAGGTAGAGTAAGTAGAATATACAAGATAGTTGACTATACCAAAATGTATAGGAAATAAAAGTTTATTTGACCTCATTGTCGCTGATTCTTTGAACTCCCACTCACTGCTCTAATAGCAAGCTCTGAAAGGCATTAGTCACTACCCGGATGCCACTCAGATTTAGAACTGAGTAGAATGGACCTTGAATTTATATTGATTCTCATTCTGTGACAGTAAAGGTGAATATAATGACTCACTTTTCCACTTTGCCCAGATCAGCTAGGTATTTGGTTTTCAAGGCAGGTGTTTGTGCACATTGATAATTAAAGCACAAAACATGTATACACAATTAAAAGTAATTAATTAACAAATGTGAAAAGTGGAAGGATTTAGAAATGATTACTGATTGCTCACCAACTTGTTCAATCAATGTAAAGTTGTTATCAATAAGTCTAATCATGCATTGGATAACATCTGAGGAGAAACTCAATAGAAGTTAAAGAAATTACTCCAATTGTACATCGATTATTCATGAGGCCATGGTTGAAATGTTGTAAGTAGCTTTGGGAAACATAACCTTCAAAAGTACATTCATCTGGTGGAGAGCTCAAGAGTTGGGAGTTAATGTTTAAACATAAAGGGTTGCCCATTTAAGATAGAGGTAAGAAGTAATCTTTTCTCTCAGAGGGTCATGAGTCTTTAGACAGTCTTCCTCAAAAGGCATTGGAAGCAGAGTCTTTGGGTGGAATTTTCCCATTTTGCCTGCCACAGGAATTGTAGCAGGCAGAGGCAGACTATACAAAGGTCTGTTGACTTTGGGCGGGAATTTATGGCCTTGGGCCGAAAGCAATGGGAAAATCCTGCCCTTTGAATTTATTTAAGGCAGAAGAGATAGCTTTGTGATAAACAAGGGAGCAAAAGGTTATCAAGAGTAGGGGGGGATTGTGGAATTGGGGTTAATCAGCCAGAATCAGCCAGATCAGCCAGAATCTTATTGAATGGCAGAATGGGCTCAGGAGGCTAAGTCCTACTCCTAATCTGTACATTTGTATGAACATTCAGAGAAGAGTTACAAGCTCGATTTTGAGGACCTACATTCTACCGTAAAAAATAAGAGAATATAAGTCTCTCTTTGTGGTCAAATGGAAAAATAGCACATGCAGTAACAGCTGACTGTTTTGAGTGCATTCCGCAAGGTTAAAATCGATGACGGTTTGAGAATCATCTTTGAGAAAGTTGCTAGATTTCCTGTTAGAAACCCAAAACAGAATGCTCAGTGAGTCAAGCTCACACTGCCTGAGAGAAATCTGATCAAGAAAGAAAGCATTATAAAGCACTCTTCACATCTTCAGAAGATTCCAAAGCTTTTTACAGCCAATCTCATACTTATCTTTGTCCTCACAAATCTAACTGTATTTGTGCACATTGATAATTACAATATGAAAGATTTGATTTGATTTATTATTGTTACATCTATCAGTGTACAGTTAAAGTATTGTTTCTTGCGCTCTATACAGACAAAGCTCACCGTCCATAGAGAAGGAAAGGAGAAAGTGCAGAATGTAGTGTTACAGTCATAGCTAGGGTATAGAAAAAGATCATCTTTATATGAGGGAGGTCCATTCAAAGATAGCATCAGGGAAGAAGCTGTTCCAGAATCAGTTGGTACATGTCCTCTGACTTCTGTACCTTTTTTCCAATGGAAGAGAGAATGTCTAGAGTGTGTGGGGCCTTTAATTATGCTGGCTGCCTTTCCAAGGCAGTGGAAAATGTAGTCAAAGTCAGTGGATAAGAGGCTGGCTTGAGTGATAGATTGGGCTTCATTCAGCACACTTTGTAGTTTCTTGCAGTATTAGACAGAGTAGGAGCTAGACCAACCTGTGATACATTTGGAAAGAATACTTTCTAGGGGGCATCTGTAAAAGTTGGTGAGAGTTTTAGTGGATATACTGAATTTCCTTAGGCTCTGAGAAAGTTGAGGCATTGGTGGGCTATCTAAACTACAGTGTCAGCATGGGTGGACGAGGTCAGGTTGTTAATGATCTGGATACCTAGAAACCTGAAGCTCTTGACTGTTTCCATTCCATCCCCATGGATGTGGACAGGAGTATGTCTTCCATTATCTTTCCTGAAGTTGATGGCTGACTTCTTTGTTTTTTCGATGTTGAGGGAGAGATTATTGTCGTCACACCAGTTCACCAGATTCTCTATCTCATTCCTGTACTCTGTCTTGTCATTGTTTGAGATCTGGGGGTATCATCAGCAAACTTGAAAATGGAGCTGGAGTGTAATTTTGCCACATAGCCATAGGTGTAAAAGAAGCCCAGTAAAGGGCTGAGGACACAGCCTTGTGGGGCGTTGATGTAGAGGATGATCATGGAAGAGGTGTTGTTGCCTGTCCTTATTGATTCAGTCGCTCAGGGAGAAGCTGAACCCCAGACCAAGATGTTTTGTAGGAATAATGGTATTGAAGCTGAGCTTTAGTCAATAAATAGGAATCTGACTTGGTGTCTATTATCTTAGTATTCCAGAGTGTAAGGCCAGGGACATAATGTCTGCTGTGGATCTGTTGCAGCGATAGGCAAACTGTAGTGGACCAGGATATCTGGGAGGCTGGAATTGACTTGGTGCCATGACTAACCTTTCGAAGCACTTCATAATGTTGAATATCAGAGCCACTGGCTGATAGTTATTAAGGCACACTGCCTGACTTTTCTTAGGTACGGGAATAATAGCTGACTTCTTGAAGCAGATCGGGACTTCAGATTGTTATAAAGAGAGGTTAAAGATCCAAATTTACCATACCAACTGATCTGCGCAAGAACTGAGTGCTCATCCAGGTATCCCATTCAGGCCAGTCGCTTTCCACGGGTTGACTTTTGATGCATCTGCCCATGACTCTGCTTCAAGGAATAATATAAGAACATAAGAACTAGGAGCAGGAGTAGGCCATCTGGTCCCTCGAGTCTCATCTGCCATTCAATAATTGTTGATCTTTTTGTGAACTCAGCTCCACTTACCTGCCCAGTCATCAAAATCCTTAATTCCTCTATTGTTCAAAAATTTATCTATCCTTGCCTTAAAAACCTTCACTGAGATAGCCTCAACTGCTTCACTGGGCAGGGAATTCCACAGATTCACAACCCTTTGTGTGAAGAAGTTCCTCCTCAACTCAATCCTAAATCTGCTATCCCTTATTTTGATGCTATGCCCCCTAGTTCTAGTTTCACCTACCAGTGGAAACAATTTCGCCACTTCTATCTTATCTATTGCCTTTATAATCGTATATGGTTCTATAAAATCTCCCCTCATTCTTCTGAATTCCAATGAATATAGCCCCAGTCTACTCAGTCTCTCCTCATAAGTTAATACTCTCAATTCTGGAATCCACCTCGTGAATCTCCTCTATACTCCTCCAGTTCCAGTATAGCCTTTCCGAAGTAAGGAGACCAAAATTGTACACAGTACTCCAGGTGTGGCCTCACCAGCATCTTATAGAGCTGCAACATAATCTCGCTGTTTTTAAACTCCATCCCTCTAGCAATGAAGGACAAAATTCCATTTGCCTTCTTAATTACCTGCTGCACCTGCAAACCAACTCTTTTGAGATTCCTGTACAAGGACATTCAGTTCTCTCTGCACAGCAGCATGCTGCAGTTTTTTACTGTTTAAATAACAGTCCATTTTGCTGATATTTCTATCAAAATGGATGACCTCGCATTTACTAACATTGTACTCCATCTGCTGGACCCTCACCCACTCAGACTATCTCTCCCCCTTTGCAGACTTACAGTTCTTTTCAATTTTTAATTTTTAGATTGAAGCCGATGTAGGGTGAATTGTTTTCTGTCTGTCTGTGGAATGTCTGCTTTATATTTATTAAGTATTGGAGGCATAAAGCACTGCAGGGATCACTGCTGCCAGATAAACCATGGCCTGAGTGCCAGGTCTGAGACCCTGGTCCTTAAATACTCTCTTTCTCAGTTGGCTGAGCTGGCAATTTGGAAGTGATGATAAACTTTCTTGCCTCTGTGTGCTTTCATTGAGAAGTTCAGAAGTAGTCCAAATTTTCCAGAATCTGGAAAAAAGTGATCTGGGAGGATGCACTACAAGTTTGAGGCAGACTGAAAAGATTGAGTATGTAGATATTAAGGAAGCGGATGTGTTAGAACTTTTAAATGCTATCAAGATAGACAAGTCTCCGGGACCAGATGGGATGTACCCCAGGTTATTGTGGGAGGTGAGGGATGTCATTGCAGAGCCCCTGGCGATGATCTTTGCGTCGTCGATGGAGACGGGAGAGGTTCTGGAGGATTGGAGGATTGCGGATGTGGTCCCTATTTTCAAGAAAGGGAACAGGGATAGTCCTGGAAATTACCGACCAGTGAGTCTGACCTCAGTGGTTGGTAAGCTGATGGAGAGGCTTCTGAGGGACAAGATTTACGAGCATTTGGAGAAGTTTAGGTTGATTAGAAATAGTCAGCATGGTTTTGTAAAAGGCAGGTCGTGCCTTACAAGCTTAATTGAGTTCTTCGAAAATGTGACTGAACACATTGACGAAGGAAGAGCAGTGGACGTGGTGTACATGGACTTCAGCAAGGCATTTGACAAGGTCCCACATGCAAGACTTCTTGAGAAGGTGAGAGGCCATGGGATCCAAGGGGCTTTGGCCTTGTGGATCCAGAACTGGCTTGCCTGCAGAAGGCAGAGGGTGGTTGTGGATGGCTCTTTTTCTGCATGGAGGTCGGTCACCAGTGGAGAGCCCCAGGGATCTGTTCTAGGACCCTTGCTGTTTGTCATTTTCATAAATGACCTGGATGAGGAAGTGGAGGGATGGGTGAGTAAGTTCGCCGATGACACGAAGGTCGGTGGTGTTGTGCATGGTCTGGAGGGATGTCAAAAGTTGCAGCATGACATCGACAGGATGCAAGACTGGGCGGAGAAGTGGCAGATGGACTTCAACGCGGATAAATGTGTTGTGGTCCATTTTGGCAGATCCAACGGGATGAATGAGTACACTATCAAAGGTAGGAGTCTTAGCTGTGTGGAAGAGCAGAGGGATCTTGGGGTCCGGGTCCATAAGACTCTCAAATCGGCCTCCCAGGTGGAGGATGTGGTTAAGAAAGCTTACGGTGTACTGGCCTTCATTCATCGAGGGATTGAGTTCAGGAGTCAGGAGGTAATGCTGCAGCTTTATAGAACCCTTGTCAGACCACACTTGGAGTACTGTGCGCAGTTCTGGTCGCCTCACTATAGGAAGGACGTGGAAGCTATTGAAAGGGTGCAGAGGAGATTTACAAGGATGTTGCCTGGATTGGGAGGCATGCCTTATGAAGACAGGTTGAGGGAGCTGGGACTGTTCTCCCTGGAGAGACGAAGGTTGAGAGGCGACCTGATAAAGGTTTACAAGATGTTGAGAGGAATAGATAGGGTGGACTCTCAGAGACTATTTCCCAGGGCTGAAATGGTCGCGACGAGAGGGCACAGATTTAAGGTGCAGGGAAGCAAGTACAGAGGGGATGCTAGGGGAAAGTTTTTCACTCAGAGGGTGGTGAGTGAATGGAATCGGCTGCCGTCGGTGGTGGTCGAGGCGAACTCGCTGGGGTCTTTTAAAAGACTTCTGGATGAGTATATGGGATCCAATGGGATTGGGGGTTATAGATAGGTCTATGGCTGGGTAGGTTTTGATGTGTTCGGCACAACTTGTGGGCCGAAGGGCCTGTTTGTGCTGTAGTGTTCTATGTTCTATGTTCTATAATCTCGCTGTTGATGTTAATCAATGGGAGAGCTGTTGTTTTGTGGGTTTTGCTTGAAAGAAGAACTTAGTTTTCTAGGTGTTAACTGAAAGACCCATATTCTCATTGGAGTCCGAGAAGTTGACAATGACCTGGAGCTCAGTATCTGAGTGAACACACACATAAGCATCATCTGCATAGTGAAGCTCAATGACTGAGGTTGGACTGATTTTCGTTTCGGATTGAAGGCAATGAAGGCTGAATTGTTTCCTATCTTTCTGTGGAATATCTGCATGCCTGTGGGTAATTCTCTGGAGGCAAGGTGTACTATTCCAGTATGGACAAAGGAGAAAGATGTTTGGTGTGATGACAGAGCCTTGTTCGACCCCAGCCTGCACTGAGGCCATAAGACAATAAGATGTGAGCAGAAGTAGGCCATTCGGCCCATCGAGTGTGCTGCGCCATTCAGTCAGATCATGACTGCAGTGTTATGATATTACAGGTGATTGTTCATTGGGTGAGGATCACAGTTTTCATGGCATCATGAAGTAGATGGAGAACGGTGACAGATTCTGAGGGAAGCTGAATTTGAGGAGGATATTTGTGGCTGGCAAAATCAGAGAGTTTTATGAGGCTGAAAATGGTCATGTACATTGGTTGCTGCAATCTATTCCTTGCATTTTCTTGAATTTGCTGTGCAGTTAAGATCATGTCTAAGGTGCCTCTTGGTGGGTGAGAGCTGCTTTGTGTCTCTGGAAGGAGTTCTTTGGTCACTGTGGGGAGGTGGGTGTGGAAGATTGTTTGTAGCAGTCAGCACAGAGACTTCTCTGAAGTTACCACAATCAGACTTGTCTCCCATTGTGAATACAGTCACGATCACTGCAGCCCTGAGAAACCAGCCATGCGTTCTTCTTCCCAGAAGATGTGCAGCCATACTAGGAGTGTATCTCTGCCATGTTCAAGGTTTCCACCTTCTCCAGAGGCTTTTATCTTTTCCAATGTGAGAGAAACAAATAAATGACCTGCTAGCCATTGTGGAGACATGGAGGGTCCCATGGGTTCAATGGCGGGTGTTTGGAGATAGAGTTTGGCAGAAGGTCCAAAAATCCAAAATAGGTTTGAAGTGGGCATGAATTTCCCATGGGACCTTCTGCTGGTGCCCAAGACCATTTTGATAATGAGATGAAGGTCTGACCAGAATCTGCCCCCACGCCAAATTCTCCATGACACCAGGGGGAAAATACACTAATCCAGAACTAATCTGGAATAACACGGTGAGCAGAACAATCTGCAGAATGCCTGGGGCTGCCTCTGGATTCAGGATGGAGGCTGCCAATGGTCCTGAATCCTGGAACAGAATAGCAGAAGACGAGGTAAACACATATTAGATGGATCATCCAGCTTCAGTGTCATCAGGGAGATCTATCTTCTTTCTTCAATGGTGGGTTTGTGATGAGAGGGAACTTTTTAAATATGGCACTTAGACATGATGGCAGGAATGCACACCGTCAATCCCTCCCCACCAGGTATTATAGCACTAAAATCCCAGAGGCATAATGAATGAGGTTGGGGCAGAGGATATAGCATAGTTTCCTGGCAAACTCTTTCTGTTACCACCTCCACCACAGGATTTAGTCCCAGATGGGAGAATTCCACTTCCCCCATGGTTTTTACCCAATTCATTTTTGGATGTGAGCATCACTGGAAGGTTACCATTTATTGCCCATCCCTAACTGTCCTTGTGAAGGTGGCAGTGAGCTACCTTCAGTAGCCACTGCAGTCAATGTGGTGTTGGTACACCCACAGTGCAGTTAGGGTGGACTTTCAGGATTTTGGCAAAGTGACAGTTTAACAGTTAAGGAATGGTGATGTATAAATGCCAGAAGTGAGCTGAGAATGACTGCACTTGACATCAAGGCAGTATTTGACTGAGTATGGCATCAAGGAACCCCAGCAAAACTGCAGTCAATAAGAATGGGAGGAAAATTCTCTGCTGGTTGGAGTCATACCTGGCACAAAGGAAGAGGTCAGTCATTTTTGCTCCAGGACATCACTGCAGGAGTTCCTCAAGGTAGTGTCCTAGAGCCAACCATCTTCAACTGCTTCACTGATGATTTTTCTCCCATCATAAGATCAGGAATCAGGATGTTTGCAGATGAGTGCACAATGTTCAGTGCCATTCATGAATCCTCAGATACTGAAGCAGGTTCATGTGAAATGGAACAAGGCGTGGACAATATCCAGACTTGGGTTGAGAAATGGCAGCAACATTTGCACCACCAAAGTGCCAGGAAATTATAATCTCCAACAAGAGAAGATCTAACCATTAACACTTGATATTCAATGGCTGAATCTTGAATTATCAATATTCTGTGGGTTACCATTGACCAGAAACTGAACTGGACTAGCCATATACATACTGTGGCTACCAGAGCAGGTCAAAGGTTAAGAATCCTGTGGTGAATAATTCCTGAAATCCCAAAACCTGTCCACCATCTCCAAGGCCCAAGTCAGGAGTGTGATTGAATACTCTCCACTTACCTGGATAGGTGCAGCTCAACAACACTTAAGAAGCTTGGCACCATCCAGGACAAAATGCTTTCTTTCTTACTACCCCTTCTACAAACATGCAATTCCTCCACCACTAATGAACTGTGGCAGCTGTATGTGCCATCTACAAGATGCACTGCAGTAAATCACAAAGTTTCCTTAGTAAGTATCTTTCAAACCCATTTTCACTACCATCTAGGTAACTGGGAATGCCACCGTTATCACAATGGTAATGGTGGTTCTGCTCCATGTCACTCAACTTCTTGATTTGGAATTACATTGCCGTTGCTGAGTCAAAATCTCAGAATTCCCACTCTATCAGCACTATGGGCGTCGCCTACACCTCAGGGACTGCATCGGTTCAAGAAGGCAGTTCACTACCACCTCCTGCAGACAAACTAGGGATGGGCAATAAATGCTGGCCTAGCCAGCAATGCTGTGTAGATTAATGGAGCTCCTATATGCAAGTTGTCTTTGTAGTTTGAGATGGCAGAGTTTATGTGTTTGGAAAGTGCTGTCTAATGTTGCAAGGTAACCAAGTCTGGAACCAAAATTGAATGATATTTGACATTTCTGAAGGCAGGAAGCTAAGGAAAGGTGGTGAGGTATTTCTGTTAATTAAGGATGCCTTTAGTACAATAGTGAGAGATGACTTTAACTCAAAAGAGCTAGCTGTAGAATCAATTTGGTTTAAGATAGGAAATAGGAAAGGTTAGAGGTCTTTTGTGGGAATGGTGTAATGGCCCCTTAGCAGGAGTTCACTGAAAGAGAGAGTACACAGGAAAAAATAACTGGGGCATGTAAGAAAGATACTGTAATAATCATGGGTAATTTTAACTCACATGTAGTTTGGGAAAATCAGATTGGCAAAAGTAGCCTGGATGATGAGTTCATAGTATTTTCGGCACAGTTTCTCAGAGCAGGATGTTTTAGTGCTACCAGTACTGGATCTGGTAGTGTGCAGTGAGATAGGATTGATGAATGATCTCATGGTGAAGGCACCCCTGGGTAGGAGTGGCACTGCTGGAGAAAATTCTTAGAGACATTCAAATAAATTGTGTTGTTTTTACCTTTCTTTAGACAAGTCTGTTTATTAGATATAAGCTTATCAAAGACTGAGAGAAATAAAGACTTTTTGACAGAGGGTCAAGATTTGAATTACAGTTTGCTATGGCTCCTGCTCTGCCCAAGACCACAAGGAGCTACAAAGAGGTTAGAGGGTTTAGAAGGATCAAATGGAAGGAGGGGGAGGGGTGGGGGGTGCGGTTGGATGGTGCCAAGCTTCTTAAGTGTTGTTGAGCTGCACCTATCCAGGTAAGTGGAGAGTATTCAATCACACTCCTGACTTGGGCCTTGGAGATGGTGGACAGGTTTTGGGATTTCAGGAATTATTCACCACAGGATTCTTAACCTTTGACCTGCTCTGGTAGCCACAGTATGTATATGGCTAGTCCAGTTCAGTTTCTGGTCAATGGTAACCCACAGAATATTGATAATTCAAGATTCAGCCATTGAATATCAAGTGTTAATGGTTAGATCCTCTCTTGTTGGAGATTATAATTTCCTGGCACTTTGGTGGTGCAAATGTTGCTGCCATTTCTCTGGGGTTGGGGTGGAGTAAAATGCTTTGGCAGTCAGTGCAGATTCGGTGGGCTGAATGACCTCCTTCTGCACTGTAGGGATTCTATGATTAAATAACATTAATATGCTGATAGTGTGAAAATATTTCAGAAATAATTAGTTTAAATGCTTGCTTTCTAGAAAATCATACAAGTTTTGTAAAAGAAGAGATCCTTTTACGTGGCAAGTTATGATCTGGGATGCACTGCCTGACAGAAGCAGATTCAAGGGTAACTTCTCAGTAGGGATTGAATAAATATTTAATTGAAGGGAACAAACTTCAGGGATTTGGAGAAAGTGCAGGGAGTGAGATGAATTGAATTGCAGTTTCTGAACACAATTGGTGGCCTTCCCTTCTGCATGATTCTATAATAAACAAGAACAATACTTGGGCTTTATCGCTCGCGTACAAAAACATATTCAGTCTCTTTACAAAGGAAATGAGGAGGGTGTTAATATGAAGGCTGCAAAGATTGAAGGAGTAAAGCAAATGCAGAAGAGGAAGGTTTTAAAGAGGATATTGAAGCAAAGGAGAGTGGTGGTAAATCAGAATGGGTTTTAGGAGAGTTCAAAAAGGCAAATATGTAATTGCTATTAGTGAAGCGGGGGCAATGAGAATTGAACAGTGGCTGGAATCAAAGAACAGAGATTCAGCCTAGAACATGTGGGCAGAAGATCACTTGCAATCAGTGAGTGAGACCATAAAAAGAAATTCATCTTCAATCCATTTGATCTTAAAGCCAAAGGCTTGATTGACTTAATTTTAATTCATTATAGAGTTACACTATTATTTATTAGTTTCTAATCTTTTTCCAAAGAATTAAAATCCCATATGGAAATAAAGCCACATACTCAAAGTCTGCATAACAAACTAATGATTATTATTTCCATTTTTTGTCTCCAGAATTTGGAGATGATGGATTCAAATCCTTTATCTAACCTCAAAGATTTAATTCACTGAGGGAGAAATGAAGACTCATCATCAATTTGGGCTCAGGAGGCTTTGAATGTGGCAAACGTGTTATTCATTTACCTGTAGATTAATTAGAAGTTGCTGCATGAATTTTTGAGCATGCAGCTTTGGCAAAACAAATTTCCATTTGTCTACTTAGTCTGCTCCACATTCCTGTTTTGCATTGCCAACTTTTGTTTTCCCAAGTTTTGCTGAAATCTTTCGTCAATCCCTAGCATTCTTCTCCAATCCCGTCTATCCTGCTCCATATCTTTGCCCAAATCAGTTCTATTTGAATAAGTAAGGCAGCTTTGAATCTGAAAGCCCAGCTCCAAAGTTCATTGTCCCAGGTATTGGTCATTTTGCAGAGTCTAACAATAGGATTTCGGCACACTCTCAGAACTGCGACCAGGGAAATGTAGCAGGAGATTGGTCACCATGCAAATAAGTAAAGAGAACACTTGGTGCAGAGGGGGAGAGCAAAGGGGTTGGAGAACTTGGCTTGTAAGCCTGCTCCTGGGCCCAGACCCAAGCTGGGAATTGAACCCAGGTCCCTGGCACTGTATTAGTACTGCTGCCTCACAGTGCTATGGAACAATATACTGCTTATCTATTCTTCCTGTCAAGGTGACAAGTTCGAGTTTTGGCACATTGTAATTTATTCCACTCATTTAACCATGTTATGTTCCTTTGCAGACTTCTTGTATCCACTTCAGAATTTACGTTCCTACTTATCTTCGTGTCAGTAGCAAATTTAGCAACCATACATTCAATTCCTTCAACCAATTCATTGATATAAATTATAAATAGTTGAGGCCCCACCACTGTCCTTACTCGTTATATCTCGCCAATCTGAAAATGATCCACATATGCCTGCTATCTGCTTCCTGTTAGCTAACCAATCCTCTATCCATGTTACCTCCTACATCATGCACTCTCATTCTGCATAGCAACCTTTGATGTGGCCATTGTCAAATTCTTTCTGGTAACTTTCATAGAGCTTGTTAAATCTCTATTAAGTGGTATTTAAAGTTAACTCTCTCTAAGCTCCTCTGCACTTAGGTTCTTACACTTTGCAAGCTCAAACTCGATGCTTGGATTATGAACAACACTAGCAGAATAAATTGGCAACATTCCACAAGGAAGCATTACTGTATGGGAACATATTTGTCCTTGGGCAGCATAGATGCTGCATATAGCAACCTACTAATAAGGTATTTTATGAAGAAGGATCAGAACAGGAGGATTCAAGGGGATTGAAGCCACAGGAGAGTTTATCAAGATCCGACTGACAGTGTGTGTACCACTCAGACTTGCCTTGGCTAAATAGTAACATTCTGAGTCAGAAAGTTGCAGGCTTTATATACATGCTAGTGACTTGAACAAAACTTGGCTGATAGTCCAGTGCAGGAATGCTGCACTCTTGGAGGTGCTATCTTTTGGATGAGATGTTAAGCCAAGTCCAACTGCCCTCTCAAGTGGATATCTTATGGCACTACATTGACAAAGAGCAGGATGTTATTCCTGTTGCCCTGACCAATATTTATCAACATTACTAAAACATACAATCAGGTCATTATTGCATTGCTGTTTGTGTTTAAATTTAAATTTATTTATTATCACAAATAGGCTTACATTAATGCTGCAATGAAGTTACTGTGAAAATCCCCTAAGTTGCCACACTCTGGCACCTGTTCAGGTAGACTGAGGGAGAATTCAGGATGGCCAATGCACCAAACCAGCATGTCTTTCAGACTGTGGGAGGAAATCGGAGCACCCAGAGGAAACCCACTCAGATGGTGAGAATGTGCAAAGTCCACACAGACAGTGACCCCAGCCAGGAATCAAACCCATGTCCCTGGCGCTGTAAGGCAGCGGTGCTGAACACAGTGCTGCCGAATGGCCCTGTGGGATCTTACGGTATATAAGTTGGTCTTACAATATTGAACAGTGCATTGAAAATTATTTATTGGCTGCAAAGTGCTATCCTGAGGTCATAAATGGTGCTATGTAAATGCATTTTTTCTTTTCCTTTCCACCAGGGGGAGATTCATGCATCTGTTTGTGATTCAGTGTCTAATGTGTACACACTAACCACGGTTCAAGTGACTGGAGAGCTGACATTTTATGCACCAGTGTCATTCAGGCAACAGTTGTTGACCTACCACTCTTTACCTTTGCATATGGGAAGTTACAGGGTTCACTTTCAGGCATGCCCCACCTGTACTGTATTATCTTTGGGATCGTTTGGCAGCTGCATAGCCATGATGGCAACAATTGGAAAGATACTAATGGAAGCTACGATAGATATTTGTGTGAAACAAACCTCAAACACGTGAGAAGATAAGTTTAAGAGTCATGCGTGGGAGCAGCATTTTAAAGAGATGTGACTGTGAAAAAGGTGGAGGACAAAAGTGGCAGGGCTACATGAGGAGAGGAGGGAAACACAGGGAAGAGAAACAAGAACAGGCAACGCTGAAAAACTCAGCAGGTAATTTTTTAATTCATTCTTTCATGGGATGTGGGCATCGCTGGCTAGACCCAGCATTTATTGTCCATCCCTAATTACCCTTGAGGCAGCGTTAAGAATTAACGAAGGAAGAGCAGTGGATGTGGTTTACATCGACTTCAGCAAGGCGTTTGATAAGGTCCCCCATACAAGACTTCTTGAGAAGGTGAGAGGGCATGGGATCCAAGGGGCTTTGGCCTTGTGGATCCAGAACTGGCTTGCCAGCAGAATGATGTAGAGATGCCGGCTTTGGACTGGGGTAAACTCAGTAAAGTTTTACAACACCAATTTTAAATCCAACCAATTTATTTGACAGTAACAGAACACTGCATTTGCCTGACGAAGGCCATAGAGTTGAAAGCTCGCAAATTTACTATCAAATAAATTGGTTGGATTTAAAATTGGTGTTGTAAAACTTTACTGAGTTTGCCTGCAGAAGGCAGAGAGTGGTTGTGGATGGGTCTTTTTCTTCATGGAGGTCAGTCACCAGTGGAGTGACCCAGGGATCTGTTCTGGGACCCTTGCTGTTTGTCATTTTCATAAATGACCTGGATGAGGAAGTGGAGGGATGGGTTAGTAAGTTTGCCGACAATACGAAGGTTGGTGGTGTTGTGGATAGTCTGGAGGGACGTCAGAAGTTGCAGCGAGACATAGATAGGATGCAAGACTGGGCAGAGAAATGGCAGATGGACTTCAACGTGGATAAATGTGTGGTGGTCCATTTTGGCAGGACCAATGGGATGAAGGAGTACAATATCAAGGGTAGGAGTCTTAGCTGTGTTAAGCAGCAGAAGGACCTTGGGGTCCGGGTCCATAGGACTCTTAAATTGACCTCGCAGGTGGAGGATGTGGTTAAGAAGGCGTTTGGTGTGCTAGCCTTCATTAATCGAGGGATTGAGTTTAGGAGTCAGGAGGTAATGCTGCAACTTTATAAAACCCTTGTCAAACTCCACTTGGCGTTCTGTGTGCAGTTCTGGTCACCTCACTATAGGAAGGATGAGGAAGCTATTGAAAGGGTGCAGAAGAGATTTTCAAGGATGTTGCCTGGATTGAGGGGCATGCCTTATGAAGATAGGCTGAGAGAGTTGGGACTCTTCTCCCTGGAGAACGAAGATTGAGCGGCGACCTGATAGAGGTTTATAAAATGTTGACAGGTATAGGTAGGGTGGATTCTTGGAGGCTATTTCCCAGAGCTGAAATGGTCGCTACGAGAGGACACAGATTTAAGGTGCTGGGGAGTAGGTACAAAGGAGATGTCGGGGTAAGTTTTTCACTCAGAGGGTGGTGAGTGATGGAATTGGCTGTCCCCGGTGGTTGTAGAGGTGAACTCGCAGGGGTTTTTTACGAGACTTCTGGATGAGTACATGGGATTTAATGGGACTGAGAGTTATAGATAGGCCAGGTACATATGGATGTGATCAGCGCAACTTGTGGGCCGTTTGTGCTGTAGTGTTCTATGTAACCACATTGCTGTGGCTTTGGAGTCACATGTATTACAGAATCAGAGGATATTACAGTGCAGAGGAGGCACTTCGGCCCATCGAGTCTGCACCAATGCATGAAATGCCCTGACCTGCCTACCTAATCCCACTTGTCAGCATTTGGCCCACAGCCTTGAATGTTATGGTATGTCAAGTACTCATCCAGGTATTTTTATGAGGTAATCTGCCTCCACCACTCCCTCAGGCAGCACATTCCAAACCATCGCCACCCTCTGGATAAAAAAAGTTCTTCCTCAAATTCCCCCCTCTAAACCTCCCACCTCTCACTTGCGTCCCTTCATGACTGACCCTTCAACTCAGAGGAACAGCTGCTTGCTATCCATGCCCCCCATAATCTTGTACACCTCAATCAGGTCACCCCTCAGTCTTCTCTGCTCCAGAAAAAACAACCCAAGCTTCTCTTCATGACTTGTATGCTCCATCTCAGACAGCACCCTGGTGAATCTCCTCTTAACCTCCTCCAGTGCATTCACATCCTTCCTACAATGTGGCGAACAGAACTGCACACAGTACTCCAGCTGTGGCCTCATCAAATTTCAATACAACTCCATCATGACCTCTCTGTTTTTATAATCTATACTCTCATTGATAAAGGCGAGTGTGCCATATGCTTTTTCTCTAGGCCACAATAAGTAAGGATGGCGGATTTCCTTACCTGGAGGACATTAGTGAACCAGATGGGTTTTTCTGATAATGGTTTCATGGTCACCATTTGACTTTTAACGCCAGATTTTTTTAAAACTAAGTTTAAATTTCTCAGTGCTGTGGCGGGATTTGAATCCAAGTCCCCAGATCAGTACCCTGGGCCTCTCAATTACTAGTCCAGTGACAATACTACTGGGCCACTAACTCAAGTAAGCCTGCTATCTGGAGAGAAACAGAGTTAATGCTTTGTGTCATAGAGGCTTTGTTGGAATTGAAAGGCGGGAACCTGGAGTAGCAGATTCCCACACAGACACAACTTCAGAATCCTGGTGTCCACCAAATTTCACTCACAATAAGCCCATTCTGTCAACTGTGGCTCAGGCAAAGAGATTTGCTGAGTCCAAAGGTCACTTTCTCAAATCCCATTCCAGAGACTGCACACTCTCTGGGTTGGCATCTACCAGGGGAGCGCTGCACTGTCAAATGTGTTGTCGTTTTGATGACATGTTAAACCAAGAGCTCCATCTGTTTTCTCAAATGGCTGTAACAGATCTCAGGGTACTATTTGACTAAGAGCAAGAGAATTCCCCAAGGTGTTGGCCAACACCCCAAAACCAAAACCAAATGAAGTGGCAATTTATTCCATTGTTATGTGTGGGAGCTTACTGTGCAGAAATTGGCTGTTACGTCAAAGCAGTGACTACACTTCAAAAGTGCTTAATTGGTTGTAAAAAACTCTGGGGTATCCCAAAGTCATGAGAGGCACTACATAAATATCAGGCCTGTCTCACTCATTGCAGCTACAGTTATTCTCAAATCTACGTGCTATTGCCATAACTCAGTGACAAATAACTGTGGTATCAAGTAACAATCGAGTAATGTTATTATTAATTCAGAAGACCTTTTGCTGTCAAAATGAGCAATCTGTTTAATTTGGGAGGGAGGGAAGAGCTTCCAATAGGCCAAAAAAGGAAGGGATTTTCTCCTTATTAGTTTTAGTCCCAAGGTATCAGGAGAACTTTCCCACGGGGATTGTTTTGTTGCAATCGAGTTCAAAGATGTTTATTTCTCAGTGGGAGCAATTTCAACATGATAAATCCAAATGATTGCATTCCGCGGGGAAAACAATCCCGGTGCTTCCATTTGGCCTTGCCTTGGCTTCCAGGAATATCCTTCCAACAATAAAGCTTTTCTGTTGCTTCAGTGCTTGCTTTGTGTCAGATGATTTTGTCTGATGACTGTCCATATTGCGGTCACTTTCTCCGTTCCAAGGAGTTGAGCTCCTTATCAATTCTGCAAATTTCTAGTTAGAACTAAAACAGAAATTGCTATTAATGGAGCTTTTTATGGCTTTCTCATCTAACGCAACCTTGCCAGAAACCTGCTTCCACACACTCTGCAGTGTGAGAGCACACACTCTCCTCAGGATTCTGTTTCCCAGAGTACCAGCTACATTTTAGAGCTTCTTTTGACTTCGGATGACTTGAATTTGACTCTAGATCTTTGACAGGCCATTCCAGCAGTTAGTGGCCTGCCAGTGGCTCACTTTCAGTTGTTTTGGAAATTATGATCCACTTGGATATTCAGTTGGTGCACATCGATTTTGTCCAAAAAAAATCCCAGCAGTTCCAAAAGCCACAGGATAAAGTGTCAGTTCTGTAAACTTGGCTGTGACCTGGTTATCTTCGCATCTGGAAATCTCTCAATCCACTGTCACTCGCATTAATATTTAATAGTCCCATGAGGTGCTCACTGAGGTGGCAGATTTGCGTAATTTAGCCTACTTCTTACTGGGTGTTGTAACCTAACACCGCTGCAATGTTAGCTACTTTACTGAAATTTGCTGCCAGTTGATTTGGCATCACTACTGCTCAAACTGGTTAAAGATTTATAAAACTTGAAATCATCTGGCGCTTGTCAGTTACGCAGATTCCCTCTGTTGTGGAAAGCACATTGCATTCGGCAACTCAATACTTGGTCTGCTCAGTCCCTCAAAGGGAGAGAGATTCATACTAATTTTATTGAAGGAGGAAGCTCAATTCCTTTAAACGAGATAGACCTTATCATGATTAAGAAGCAAATTAAGCTAGCGCCTTATTACAACTACTAGTGCTCTCCGAGGGTAACCTGCTGAATATTTGGAGAATGTTGTCCATTTATATTTGACTTATCTTAATGTCAAATAACTTGAAAGAATGGAGATCACACTTTTGCACGAGACTTGAACAGCCGTTTTAGTTGAAAAACATTGTGAATAGAATAGCTTGAGAAGAAATCGGAATATGAACTTCGTATAAAAGTTTACTGACTTCTGATGTTTATGTGTAAATGGTAGAGAGAGAGAAAGAGAGAGAGAACCACACACACACATAGAGAAAACACTACATAAGCAGAGCTACCGAATGAAAAACACTGCATCTGATGTGAGCCTCAAGAACAGCAATCTTGCCAAGAAAACTAAGCTATTAGACAAAAGCAGTTGGGATCTAAGAGAAGTTTCCTTTGCTACTGTGAAAAGAGATCCTGTCAGTTAGAAAGTGGAAGAAGTGAAGTACTCACTAGCATTGACAGGAAGCCTGAATAGCAGTTGCTGAGGCCAAGTTACTGCTGTGAGAATCAATCAGCTTCACTTTCCCCCATTGAGTTTTTTTTTAGCTCAGTCAGGAGAACAGGAAGGAGACGAAAAGCATAGTCCCCCCCCCCGCCCCGAGAAACCCCTCCATCCCACTAAAAATTGGATCATTAGTCAAATTTCAAATACCTCAAATGCAAGTTTGGAACCTGGGCAGCAATCAACAAATCTGTCTGGCATCCCTAGTCGCGAAGGCCCTCGAGCCACCAATAAATACACTCTCAGTTATTAAATGGCCGGCTTTATCAGACGAAACTAAGGAGGTTTCAAAAAGAGAATAAAATGCTGAACATCCACAAGTTTTAGTTACCGAGTTATTAAATGCTTCAACTGAAGACATGTCAGCTCATGTGTGAATATTTATCACGTTGTTTTTCAACTTGATTAACATATAAAATGTAAGCCAGCACATGGTGGCACAGTAGGTTAACGTTGCTGCCTCACGTGCCAGGGACCAGGGTTCAATTCCGCCCTCGGGTCACTGTCTGTGTGGAGTTTGCACTTTCTCCCCGTATCTGCCTGGGTTTCCTCTGGATTCTCTGGTTTCCTCCCATGGTCCAAAGATATGCTGGTTAGGTTGATTGGTCATGATAAATTGCCCCTCAGGAGGATGAACAAAATAAATGCATGGGGTAATGGGAATAGGGCCTGGGTGGGATTGTTGGTGCAGTCTCAATGGACTGAATGGCCTCTTTCTGCACAGTAGAGATGCTGTGATTCTAAAACCCTGCCATTGCCACCATGCATGTCTTCAACAACTACTTGCACTTAGCCTTTAATGTAATAAACTGTTCCACAGCCCTTGGCAGAATCAGGCACAATGATTAACATAGCTGTCTCACAACCACAGGGACCCAGATTCAATTCCCGGCTTGGATCGCTATCTGTGTGGAGTCTGAGTGTTCTCCCTGTGTCTGTGTGAGTTTCCTCCGGGTGCTCCAGTTTCCTCCCATAGTTGGAAAAATGTGCCAGTTAGGTGCATTGGCTATGCTAAATTCTCCCTCAGTGTACTCAAACAGGTGCCAGAGTGTGGCGACGAGGGGATTTTCACAGTAAATTCATTCCAGTGTTAATGTAAGCCTACTTGTGACACTAATAATTAAACTTAGAATCATTATCACCAAAATTTGACAATAAGTACACCAGGAGGTATTCGAACAGATGATTAAAACTTGATTAAAGAGATAGGTTTTAAAAAGTCTTAAAGGAGGGAAAACAGGGATCATTCAGACTTGAAATGTTGGCTCTATTCTCTCTCCACAAATGCTATCAGACCTGCCAAGATTTTCCAGCATTTTCTGTTTTTGTTTCAGATTCCAGCATCTGTAGTATTTTGCTTTTATTATAGAAAGATTGAGAGATTTATGGAAGGAATTCCAGAAAATCACAGCCTGAAAGCAGGGTGAAAAATCAGATTTACTGACCTGCATTTCCTGAAATGGTTTCTTTTGCGTCTTCCTAAATTTTCATTACATGCCTATTAGTGTCATAGTTCATAAAAGAGATAGATTTAAGGGTTCAAGCTTGATATTATAAAGTCAATTAATTTATCAGATAAAAAATGCACATTTAAAACAGCAATTTTGTTTCATCTTTGAATTTTTATATCATACATCACACAGATATTATTGCAAAAACTTTCTCTAACCTCCGTGCTGTTCAAAGCATTAATTAGATCTGTATTATGGAGTGCAAGTAAATGGATACCCTCTCTTTATGAGTTATCAGTCATTTAGTGTTGCACCTTACTGAATTCATCCTGTCAATAATCTCCTTCAAAATTGCAATGTAAGCAAAAGGTCATCTTCTGAAGACAAACTTGGAGTGGCAGCAACATAAACTCATTCTCGGGAGAACAGTTTGGCAGTCGCTGCACGTTAAGACTGGCATTCCATCATGAGAAATGAAGTAATACTATTCCACTTGAATATGTTAGCTCATATTAGCTCATATCATTGACATCAAATAGTGCAATCAATGACCCAAGTCTTGCTGGAGCTGACAGCTCGCTGCATGTGCCGTTAATTAGACATTTCTCTGCGTCCTACAGTTCAAAACATCATTGCAGTGCAATTTGCTAAAGTTCGAGCTGTTAACGGCACAGCAGGGACAACAGGACACCTATTCAATGACAGCACTGACAACCTACAGTGAGAACGGGGCATCAGATAAAGGGAGAAACAGCTGAGAAGGAGGTTGGATTAGAATTAAATCAGTAGGAGATGGAAAGAAAGCTTGGGTTAAGAAAGAGAAAGAGACAAAAAGAAAATGTTAGATTTTTTAAAAATCTGCTGGAAAGAAAGTTTGGATTAAGAAAAAAAGAAAGAGGCAAAAAGAAAATGTTAAATTTTTTATAATCTAAGAAGAATTCACTACATGTATTAATGAAACTCAATAGTTTAAATTGTTTCCCTTTGATAGACAGATAGATAGATAAATAGATAAATAGATAGATAGATTAGAACATAGAACATAGAACATTACAGCACAAACAGGCCCTTCGGCCCACAAGTTGCACCGATCTCACCCATACCTACCAGGCCATAGAACTATCTAACTCCCAATCCCTTTTAATCCCATATAATCATCCAGAAGTCTTCTAAAATATTCCAGTGAGTTTGCTTCCACCACCACCAACGGCAGCCGATTCCATTCACTCACCACCCTCTGAGTGAAAAACTTACCCCTAACATCTCCTCTGTACTTGCTGCCTGGCACCTTAAACCTGTGTCCTCTCATAGCAACCATTTCAGCCCTGAGAAATAGCGTCCGAGAATCCTCCCTATCTGTTCCTCTCAACATCTTATGAACTGCTATCAGGTCGCCTCTCAACCTTCGTCTCTCCAAGGAGAAGAGACCTAACTCCCTCAACCTATCTTCATAGGGCTTCCCAATTGAGGTAACATCCTTGTAAATCTCCTCTGCACCCTCTCAATAGCTTCCACATCCTTCCTATAGTGAGGCGACCAAAACTGCGCACATTACTCCAAGTGGGGTCTGACAAGGGTCTTATAAAGTTGCAGCATTATCTCCCAACTCCTAAACTTAATCCCTCAATTAGTGAAGGCCAGTACACCATATGCCTTCTTGACCACATCCTCCACCTGCAAGGTTGATTTAAGAGTCCTATGGATCTGGACCTCAAGGTCCTTCTGCTCCTCAACACTGCTAAGACTCATACACTTGATATTATACTCCTTCATCCCATTGGTCCTGCCAACATGGACCACTACACATTTATCTGCGTTGAAGTCCATCTGCCACTTCTCCGCCCAGTCTTGCATTCTATCTATGTCTCACTGCAACTTCAGACATCCCTCCAGACCATCCACAACACCACCAACCTTCGTATCATCGGCGAACTTACTGACCCATCCCTCCACTTCCTCATCCAAGTCATTTATGAAAATGACAAACAGCAAAGATCCTAGAACAGATCTGTGGAACACTTCACTGGTGACCAATCTCTATGCAAAAAAAGACCCATCCACAACTACTCTCTGCCTTCTGCAGGCAAGCCTGTTCTGGATCCACAAAGCCAAAGCCCCTTGGATCCCATGCCCTCTCACCTTCTCAAGAAGTCTTGCATGTGGGACCTTATCAAACACCTTGCTGAAATCCACGTAAACCACATTCACAGCTCTTCCTTCGTCAATGTGTTCAGTCACATTTTCGAAGAACTCAACTAGGCTCGTAAGGCATGACCTGCCCTTGACAAAGTCGTGTTGATTATTTCTGATCAAGCTAAACTTCTCTAAATGCTCATAAATCCTGTCCCTCAGAATCCTCTCCATCAATTTAGCAACCACTGAGGTCAGGCTCACCAGTCAGTAATTTCCCAGGCTATCCTTGTTCCTTTTTTTGAAAATAGGAACCACATCAGCAATCCTCCAATTCTCCGGAATCTCATTTGTCTCCACTGACGATACAAAGATCATCGCCAGGGGCTCTACAATCACTTCTCTCACCTCCCACAGTGACCTGGGGTACATCCCATCCTGTCCTGGCAACTTATCTATCTTGACAGAACTTAAAAGTTCCAACACATCCTCTTTCTTAACGTCCGCATACTCAATCTTTTCAGTCTGCTGCAAACTTGCAGTACAACCTCCCAGATCACTTTCCACCATGAATACTGAGGCAAAGTACTCATTAAGTACCTCTGCCATTTCTTCTGGTTCCACACAAACTTTTTCCCCTTCATCTTTTAAAGGTCCAATCCCTTCACTTCTCATCCTTTTACCCAACACATATTTGTAGAATGCCTTGGGATTCTCCTTAATCTTACCTGCCAAGGCCTTCTCATGACCCCTCCTGGCTCTCCTAATTTGCTTTTTAAGCTCCTTTCTACACACCTTATACTCTTCTAGATCCTTAACACCTTCTAGCTCTCTGAACCTTTTGTACACCTTTCTTTTTTTCCTGACTAGATTCATCACATCCTTTGTGCACCAAGGCTCCCAT
The DNA here is from genome assembly GCA_024679065.1 of Sphyrna mokarran. Lineage (NCBI taxonomy): Eukaryota > Metazoa > Chordata > Chondrichthyes > Carcharhiniformes > Carcharhinidae > Sphyrna > Sphyrna mokarran. Next base: position 17,221,946 of record JAGIQG010000002.1, read on the forward strand.
GGCCAACCAAAACCTCCTTGTCTCATCAAAACGTTGTCATGCAGAGCTCCAGACAACATTCCTTGAAAATCTGCAACCTTCCTTCAGTACTTTTCCGCAAGAACACCTCCTTCCAGTTTACTTGTTCAATTTTCTGCCTGATGATTTCATATTTCCAGATAAGTACCTTCCTATCTTGCTTGATCCTATCTCTTTCCATGCTATCGTGAAGGAGATAAAATTATGATCACCATCCCCAAGTTGCTCTCCTACCGAGAGATCCGACACCTGTCCTGGTTCATTAGCCAACACCAGGTCAAGTTTGGCCTCTCCTCTCGTAGGCTTATCCACATGCTATGTCAGGAAACCCTCCTGAACACACCTAACAAACTCCTCCCCATCCAAACCCCTTACCCTTGGGATACTCCAGTCAATGTTTGGGAAATTAAAGTCTCCCATCACAACAACTTTGCTATTACTACATCTCTCTAGGATCTGTTTCCCTATCTGCACCTCAACATCCCTGTCACTATTGGGCGGCCTGTAGAAAACACCCAGCAAAGTTATCGACCCCTTGCTGTTCCTAACTTCCACCCACAAAGACTCTGTAGACAGTCCCTCCACAGCATCCTCCTTCCCTACAGCCGTAACACAGTCCCCGATCAACAGTGCCACTCCGCCACCTCTTTTGCCTCCCTCCCTGTCCTTCCTGAAGCATCTAAATCCCGAAACCTGAAGTATCCAGTCCTGTCCCTGAGACATCCAAGTCTCTGTAATGGCCACCACATCACATTCCCAAGTAGCAATCCACACCCTAAGGTCATCCACCTTATTTACTACATTCCTGGCATTAAAATAAACACACCTCAGATCCTTGATCTGGGCGCTTCCCTTCTCCATCACCTGTCTAGCCTCCCTGTCATGCTGTCTACAGTCCTTCTCTACTTGGGAGCTAACCTCCTCGCTCTCAGTCACCTCATTTCAATTCCCTCCCCCTAACCTCTCTATTTAAAATCTCCCGAGTAGCCTTAGCCAACCTTCCCGCCAAGATATTGGTCCCCCTGGGATTCAAGTGCCATCTGTCTTTATTATACAGGTCACACCTGCCCCTAAAGAGGTCCCAATGATCTAGGAACGGGAATCCCCGCCCCCTGCTCCAGTCCCTCAGCCACACATTCACCCTCCACTTCATTGTATTTCCTGCTCTCACTCTCCCGTGGCGCAGGCAGCAATCCTGAGATTACTACCTTTGTATTCCTCTTTCTCAGTTGTCTACCTAAATACCTATAATCCCTTTTCATGACTCCTTCCCTCTTCCTGCCTATGTCAGTGGTACCTATGTGGACCACAGCCTCTGGCTCCTCACGCTCTCCTTTCAGGATCTCTGGGACGCGTCCAGAGACATTCCAGATCCCAGCTCCAGGGAGGCAAACCATCATCTGCGACTCCTGTCTGTGTCTGCAAAAATGCTCGTCTGACCCCCTCACTATGGAGTCCCCTATTAATACTGCCTTTCTCCTCTTTTCCTTACTTTTATGAAGTACTGGGTCAGGTTCAGCTCCAGAGACCCAGGCACTGCTGCCTCCCCAGGTGAGTTATCCCACCCAGCAGTATTCAGACAGGAGTACTTACTATGAAGGGGGACATTCACTGGTGTGCTCTCCATCACATGAGCTTTCCCCTTCCTAACAGTTACCCTCTTGCCTTCCTTCCGTTTCCCTGGCGTGACCACTTACTGGTAGCTCCTGTCAATTGCCTCCTCATTTTCTCTAATGAGACGAAGGTCCTCGAGCTGCAGTTCCAGTTGCTTAACCTGGTCCCTTAGGAACCACAGCTCCACACACCCAGATATGGACGTGTGGGAGACCAGGAGCCTCCAGGACCTCCCACATATTGCATTGGCTACAATATACTGGCCTCATACTCATAATTGCCTTTTTTAGAAATACAGAGAAAAAAGTAATTAAAAATTAATTAAATTAGTAAATGGATGGATGGATGGATGGACAGATGGATGGATGGGAGAAGCTAAAGTTCAAAAAAAGGTTCAAGAGTTGATTTATTATTAGTCACAAGTAAGGCTTACATTAACACTGCAATGAAGTTATTGTGAAATTCCTCTGGTCACCATAGTCCAGTGTCCAGGTCAATGCACCGAACTGGCACATCTTTCAAAATGTGGGAGAAAACCAGAGCATCCAGAGGCAACCCACATAGACACAGGGAGAACATGCAAACTCTATACAGACAGTGACCTAAGCCAGGAACTGAACCTGGGTTCCTGAGCCTGTGAAGCAGCAGGGCTAACCACTTTGCCATCAAACCACCCAGCTTTTTCTAAGGACTGTTGTCATCAGAGAAAAGAAAGTTGAGAGGGAGTTTGACAGAGCTAGTCAAAATTGTGGACAGAGTGGATATGGAGAAACTGCTCCCAGTCATGAAAGGATTGAGAATGAGTGGGCACGATTTAAAATAATTTAGCAAGAGAAGCAAAAGTAATCTAAGGAGAAACTGTTCCATGTGGCAAATGTTTAAAAGCTGGAACACACTTCCTGAGAGTGTGATGGAGACAAGTTCAACTGAAGCATTCAAAATAGAATTAGACTGTTATCCCAAAACGAAGAATCTGTAGCATTATCAGGGGAATGGGACTAGGTGAGTTGCTCATTTGAAGAGTTGGTGCAGTCGCAATGGACCAAATGTCCTTCTCTTGTGGCGTAACAATTCTGTGAATGAGGCCAGAGCAGTTGACTGCAGTATATTAACAATTAGAACATTGTTAAGAGGGTACTTGCTAAGTCTGAGCCCAAACTTCTTGTATCAAGTTTGAGTTCAGTACTCAAATCCAGCAAGTTCTTAAAAATAACAGATAGGCTCAGGTTTGTGTGAGGCAAAAGATGGAGTAGCGTAAATCAACCAACAATTTATAATGATTCATAACTCATAGCACTTTGTTTCTTCCCCTGTGTTTGCTGGCCAATTAGTACTTGAATAATGCAGTGTGCTATGAACTCGCTGTTATTTTCTGGGGAAGATTTGGGCGAATGACTCCCCTAAAGGTCTCTGGCTTCAACAAAGAAAGCACAACTCATCATAGTGATTGGTTGGTTAAGGCCAGTCACCACCCTATAATCTTTGTATTTTATCAGTCATTATCTCCATGTTGGTAGCCTTCTTGTATTTTGTCCACAAAGTCCCAGAATAGATTTTATTTATAAAGCAATACTTTACGCGCTTTCAGATTTCTTGTTTAGCTCTCAGCTAGCTTAGTAAAAAGATTTTTACTAAGACTTTTTACTTAGTAAAAAGATTTTTACTGGTAGTAAAAAGATTTGTTTGCACAAACTGTTCTCGAATGCAACTTTTATCTGCACCAAATACTTTCCGTCGGCTGAGAAAATGCCCCAACACTAAATGTACATCCATCTTCATTCAGCTTCACCATTTCAGTAAAAGATTCGAGTTTGCTATGTGACGTCCCAAATCAACTTCTTCCCCAGTAAATGGGAAACAGTGCAAGAGCATCCGTGAGTCATATCCTGAACCGTTGCACCAGTGGAAATGCATCCAGGTCTTTCGCACCTAACAGGCATTAAATCTGTCTCCATATGGAATTCGGTACTGATGAGTTCGTCATCAACTGTTCATAATCTAGTCTTATTCTGCTTCTTTTTTTATTTGCATTCATTACTATTCAGTGGCACATAAAACTTATGTTAGGCCTGGCTTCCAGATGACTATTTCTGTCGCAGTGTTACTTCTGACCTTTATGATGACATTTTGTTGACATTCTGTGTTCTAACTACTTTGGGTCATGCAGGGTTAATATGGCGTTATAAGGAACTTGTTCTTCAAATGTTATCATTTGGACACCCATGAGTTGAGAGAAGCCAACAACAGCAGAACTTTACTCAACAATGGCCTAGTGGTATTATCTCTCGACAATTAATCCAGAAACTCAACTAATGTTCTGGGGCCCCGGACTTGAATCCTGCCCCAACAGTTAGTGGAATTTGAATTCAATGAGAAAAATCTGGAACAGAGAATCAACTGATGATCATGAAACCATGGTCGATTGTTGGAAAAACCCATCTGGTTCTCTAATGTCCTTTAGGGAAGGAAATCTGCTGTCCTTATCTGGTCTGACCTACATGTGACTCCAGAGCCGCAGCAATGTGGTTGACCCTGAACAAGGGCAACTAGGGATGGGCAATAAATGTGGCCAGCCAGTGACACCCACGTTCCATGAATGAATAAAAGAAAACCACAATTTATCATCTCATGGCCTGGAACATTCCCACTCTACCATTACCACCAAGCCAGGTGGTAATGAACCTTGGTTCATTGAGGAGTGCTGTTGAGCATGCTAGGAGCAATACCAGACATATCTAAAGAGAGCAAGGGAAGTCCAGATTAAACTGCATTTATTTCAATGCAAGAGATCTGATGGGCAAGACAGATGAACTCAGATGGGTATGTGGGACTGGGATATTATTGCAATTACTGAAACATGGTTAAGGGAGGGACAGGATTGGCAGTTCAATGTTCCAGGGTACAGATGCTGAAGGAAAGATAGAACAAGAGGTAAGAGAGAAGGGGGAGTTGCACTTTTGATTAGAGAAAATATCACAGCAGCACTGACATGGGATATATCCGAGGATTTGGGAACTGAGTCTATAAGGGTAGAACTTAGAAATAAGAAGGGGGGAAATCATCTTGATAGGATTGTACTATTGGCCCTCAAATTCAGTAGGAAATTGAGGAGCAAATGTATAAGGAGATTACAGATAGCTCCAAGAAAAATAGGATAGTAATAGTAGAGGATTTTAACTTTTCAACATTGACTGGGACAGCCATAGCATTAGAGGGTTGGATGGAGAGAAATTTGTTGAATGTGTTCAAGGGGAATTTCTCATTAGTATATGGGTGGCCCGACTAGACAGGAGACAAAACTTGACCTTCTCTTGGGCAATAAAAAAAGGCAAGTGACAGAAGTGTTAGTGAGGGATCACTTTGGGACCAGTGACCATAATTGTATTAGTTTTAAGTTAGTCATGGAGAATGATAGGTCAGGCTCAAAAGCTAAAATTCTAAATTGGGGCAAGGACAATTTTGATGGTATCAGGTTAGAACTTTCAAAAATTAATTGGGGAGATCTGTGGGAAAGCAAAAGGATGTCTAGTAAGTGGGAGGCTTTCAAAAGTGTGTTAACCAGGCTTTAGGGTAAGCACACTCCTCTTAGAGTGAAAGGCAAGGCTGGCAGAAGTAGGGAACCCTGCATCACTCGGGATATTGAGGCCCTAGTCAAGAAGGAGAAGGAGGCACATGACATGCACAGGCAGCTGGGATCAAGTGAATCTCTTAAAGAGTATGGGGGTGTAAGAGTAGAGTTAAGAGAGAATTCAGGAGGGTAAAAGGGGACAGAAGATTGTTTTGGCAGATAAGGCAAAGGAGAATCCAAATAGCTTCTACAAATACATAAAGGGCAAAAGAGTAACAAGGGAGAGAATAGGGTCTTTTAAGGATCAATAAGATCATTTATATATGGATCCACAAGTGATAGGTGAGATGTTAAATGAATATTTCTCATCAGTATTGACTGTTGTGAAAAGCATAGATGTTAGGGAACTTGAGGAAATAAATAATGATGTCTTGAGGAGTGTACATATAACAGAGAAAGAGGTGCTGCAAGTCTTAAAGCGCATCAAGGTAGATAAATCCCTGGGACCTGATGAAGTGCATCCCAGGACATTGTATGAGGCAAGGGAGGAAATTGCGGGTCTGCAAGCAGAGATACTTGAATCATCGATTGTAACGGGTGAAGTGCCTGAAGATTGGAGAATGGCAAATGTTGTGCCTTTATTTAAAAAGGGCTGCAGGGAAAAGCCTGGGAACTATGGGACAGTGAACCCTCACATCTATGGTGGGTAAGTTGCTGGAAGGTATTCTGAGAGATGGGATCTACAGGCATTTAGAGAGACAAAGACTGATTAGGGACAATCAGCATGGCTTTGTGAATGGAAAATCATGTCTCACAAATTTCTTGAGTTTCTTGAAAAGATAACCAAGAAGGTAGATGAGGGCAGTGCAGTTGATGTTGTCTACATGGACTTTAGCAAGGCCTTTGTCAAGGCATTGCATGGTAGGTTGTTGCATAAGGTTAAATCTCACGGCATCCAAGATGAGATGTCTAAATGGATACAAAATTGACTTCTTGACAGAAGACAGAGGGTGATTGTAGAGGGTTGTTTTTCAAACTGGAAGCCTATGACCAGCGGTGTGCCTCAGGGATCAGTGCTGGGTCCATAGTTATTTGCTATTTATATTAATGATTTGGATGAGAATATAGGAGGCATGGTTAGTAAGTTTGCAGATGACACTATGATTGGTGGCATAATGGACAGTGAAGAAAATTAGCTCTGATTGCAATGGGATCAATTGGGCCAGTGGGCTGACAAATGGCAGATGGAGTTTAACTTAGATAAATGCGAAGTAATGTATTTTGGTAAATTGAACCAGGGCAGCACCTGCTCAGTTAATGGTAGGGCAAAGGGGAGAGTGACAGAGCAAAGAGACCAAGGAGTACATGTTCATCGCCCCTTGAAAGTGGAATCACAAGTGGACAGAGTGGTGAAGAAGGCATTCAGCATGTTTGGTTTCATTTGTCAAAATATTGAATAGAGAGTTGGGATGTCTTGTTGAAGTTGCAAAAGACATTGGATAGGGCCACAATTGGAATATTGTGTGCAATTCTGGTCACCCTATTATAAAAAGGACATTATTAAACTAGAATGAGTGCAGAAAAGATTTACTAGGATGCTACCGGGACTTAATGATTTGAGTTATAAAGAGAGGCTGGATAGACTGAGACTTTTTTCTCTGAAGCGTAGAAGATTGATGGGTGATCTTATAGAGGACTATAAAATAATGAGGGCACAGATCAGCTAGATAATCAAAATCTTTTCCCAAAGGAAGGGAAGTCTAAACCTAGAGGGCATAGGTTTAAGGTGAGAAGGGAGAGACACAGAAGTGTCCAGAGGGGCAATTTTTTCACACAGAGGGTGGTGAGTGTCTGCCAGAGATAGTAGTAGAGGCAGGTACAATTTTGTTTTTCAAAAAGCATTTAGATAGTTACATGGGTAAGATGGGTATAGAGGCCCAATGCGGGCAATTGGGATTAGCTCAGGCATTTAAAAGAAAAGAGCGGCATGGACAAGTCGGGCTGAAGGGCCTGTTTCCATGCTGTAAATCTCTATGACTCTATAATCTAAAGATGGGATGCCAACGTGATGGAACTACAACACGTGAATGCCAGACAACAGAAGCAGCGTGTGATAGATGGAGCGAAGTGATTCCATAGCCAACAGGTCAGGTCAAGTCTCTGCTGTCCTTCCACATCCAGATCCCATAGGAACTCTTAAGAACTAGGAGCAGGAATAGGCAATTCCGATTCTCAAGCCCGCTCTGCCATTTAACATGATCATGATTCATCTCATTTTGGCCTCAACTCCACTTTCTTGTCTGTTCACCACAAACCCTTTCTAATCAAAAATCTGTCCACCTTTTCTTCAATTTACTCAAAGTCCCAGCATCCATCACGTTCTGGGGTTATGAATTCCACAGATTCACAACTCTTTGAGAGAGGTAGTTTCTCGTTGCCTCTGTTTTAAATTTGATACCCCTGATCCTAAAACTATGACCTTTTGTTCTAGATTGCTCTGCACAGGGAAACTAGAGGAAACATCTCTGTGTCTACTTTAACAATTGGCTTTATTATTTTGTACACCTCAATTAGATCTCCTCTCATTCTTCTAAACTCCAGAGAGTATAGGCCTAAACTGCCCAACCTCTCTTTGGAAGAGTGAACCTCTTTTGAACTGTCTGCAATGCAATTTCATCTCTCCTCAAGTAAAAAGACCAAAACTGGATGCAATATTCTAAGTGTGGTCTCACTAATGTTTTGTACAGTAGAAACACATCGCCACTTTAATATTCTATTTCTTTAGCAATAAGTACCAAGATTCCAATTGCCTTCCTAATTACCTGCTGCACCTGCATACTACCTGCCAGTCGTGTACAAGGACACCCAGATCCCTCTGCATCAAAGCACTGTGACGTTTCTCTCCATTTAGATAATAATTTGCCTTTGTATATTTCCTACCAAAATGGATAAGCTCACACTTACCCCCATACTTATCCATGACCTGAATGATGGTGGATGATTAAACAGAAGGTGGCTCTAAATACAACTCCATTTTCGATGATGGGGAAGAGCAGCATCTTAGTGCAAAAGACAAGGTTGATGTATTTGCAGCTATCTCAGCCTCCTCTGGAGGTCCCCAGTTTTACAGATGCCAATGTTCAGCTTCTCTGATTCACTGCATGTGATATCGAAAAATAGCTGAGGCCATAGGATACAACCAAAAGTATGGTCCTTGACAACATTAACATATTACTGAACTTATGTTCCAGAACTAGCCAAACTGTTCCAGTACAACTACAACAGCTAAAATTCATGTATCTCCCTGATGAGGTAAAAATTGTCCAGATATTTCCTGTCTACAAACAAATTCAATCAAGCAATTAACTTCTGGTGGATTCCCTTGAATGTGTGTGTAAGATGTGCATGTTATTGATGTTTTTCTCTTTTATTTCATAGGTGCTTTGGTCCACCTTGTTGTCCAACAAGGGGCATACATGTGATAGGTCCTGAGAGGGCTGCTCTTGGGTTTTTCGAAAGTAGCCTTGTGCTTCATGTCGTTAGTGTACGCTTAAACTGGACCGGTTGATGGGCAACACGACAGCTCAGTGACTATCACTGTTTGCTGTGCAGGTACATGGATTTGGGCCTGTGTCTGTGGGAGTTTGCACATTCTCCCTGCGGTTGTGTGGGTTTTCTCCGGGTGCTCCGGTTTCCTCCCACACCCCAAAGATGTGCTCTTAGGCTGATTGGTGAAACAAATTGTCCCTAAATTGTCTCCCCAATCTGGTTTCCAACGTGGATTTCCATAAACATAGACAAGGGTCATGGATGGAAGAGGGAACTCACACTGTTAAAATGGCGGCACGGGCTTGTTGGGCTAAAGGGCCTGTTTCCCGCGCTGTGTTGTTCTTTGTTGTAACTTCCTATCGGTGATGGAAGGTGATCTCAACAAAGTTCTCCCTCAGTACTTATTCAGCAATAACCTGCTCATTAATAGTCAGGTTAGGATCTGTCTGGGCTACTCAACTCCAGATTCCATTACAGCCCCAGGTGAAACTGAAGAGCTGATTTCTAGATTTACTGCTCTTGACATAAAGGCAGGATTTGACCAAGTATGGCATCAGGGAGTCTGAGAATGATTGAAGTCAATGGGGGTGAACTTTCCATTGGTTGCAGTCCTGCTTAGTACAAAGGAAGATAGTTGTAGTATTTGGGGGCTTTTGTAATGGTTGGAGACCATCATTTTCAGTTGCTTCATCTGTGACCTGTCTTCAAACATAAAGTCAGAATTAGGGATGGTCGCTGATGATTATACAATGTTTTGCACCATTCACAACTCTGCAAATACTGAAGCAGTCCATTGCCAACATGCAGCACAACCTGGATAAGGCCTGGTCATGGAGAGGATATTTCCACTAGTAGGAAAATCTAGAACCAGAGGGCACAACCTCAGGCTAAAGGCATGATCCTTTAAAACAGAGATGAGGAGGAATTTCTTGAGCCAAAGAGTGGTGAATCTTTGCTGCAGAATGTCTGGGGCATTCTGCAGGAGTTCTTCAGAGTGGTGTCTAGGCCCAATCATTTTCAGTTGCTTCATCTGTGACCTGTCTTCAAACATAAAGTCAGAATTAGGGATGGTCGCTGATGATTATACAATGTTTTGCACCATTCACAGCTCTGCAAATACCGAAGCAGTCCATGCCAACATGCAGCACAACCTGGATAAGGCTTCGGTTGACAAATGGCAAGTAACATTCCCGTCATACAAGTGCCAGGCAATTCACCTCCTTCTCAAGAACAATTAGGGATTGACAATAATTGCTGGTCTAGACAGCATCACTCATAAAAAATCCCCAGTAATAGATCTCTAGAAAAAAAAAAGAAAATATACCCAAAGACTTCAGGGTGGTAAATATTACATCCCCATGTGTGAAATAGGCAAAAGGTTATGTCAGGGAATGAAGAGCAAATTGGTCTTATCTTTATCAGACTCCATTTGGAGAACTGTGAGCAGTTTTGGGCCCCATGTCTAAGGGAGGATGTGCTGGTCTTAGAAAGGGTCCAGACGAGGTTCACAAGAATGATCCCTGGAATGAAGAGCCTGTTGTATGAGAAATAGTTGAGGACTTTGGGTCTGTACTCGTTGAAATTTAGAAGGATTGAGGGGGATCTCATTGAAACTTACAGAATACTGCGAGGCCTGGTCATGGAGAGGATATTTCCACTAGTAGGAAAATCTAGAACCAGAGGGCACAACCTCAGGCTAAAGGCATGATCCTTTAAAACAGAGATGAGGAGGAATTTCTTGAGCCAAAGAGTGGTGAATCTTTGCTGCAGAAGGCTGTGCAGGCCAAGTCATTGAGTGTCTTTAAGATGGAGATAGATAGGTTCTTGATTAATAAGGGAATCAGAGGTTATGGGGAAAGGGCAGGAGAATGGAGATGAGAAAAATATTAGCCATGATTGAATGGCGGAACAGACTCAATGGGCTGAGTTGCCTAGTTCTGGTCCTGTGTTTTATTGGCTTATGGTTGTGTCTAAATCTCTGGAACCTAAAATCTGAGTTAAATTAGCCACATTCACTCTTCCAGTAATGAAGCTAACATACAGCAGGGCTTCGATAACACCCAGATTTGAGCTGCCTCAGGGCACTGCTATGGATTTGGGTCTGTCGCAGGTATCTACACGTGTGCAGACTTTACTTGATGCACTCCCATTCTCTGCTCAGTTGAGTCCATGTGAGCTCTTTTAGATTTCAGAGAAGACTCAGAGTGTAACAATATCTGAATATCTGCTGAATATTTGCATTACGCACTTGTGTATTGTTTGAGCATAGAACATAGGAAATAGATACAGGAGTAGATTCAGTATCCCACTCTTGCTCTCTCTCCATACCCCTTGATGCCTTTAGCTGTTAAGGGCCAAGTCCAGCTCCCTCTAAAATGTGTCTAATGAACTGGCCCCAACAGCTTTCTGTGGTAGGGGATTCCACAGTTTCACAACTCTGAGTGAAGAAGTTCTTCCTCATCTCAGTGTTGAATGGCTTACCCATTATTCTTAGACTTCTCCAACACTGGGATAATTCTTCCCACATCTAGCCTGTCCAGTCCCATCTGGATTTTATATGTTTTTATGAGATCGCCTCTCATTTTCCTAAATTCCAGTGAGTACAAGCCCAGTCGATCCAATCTCTCTTCATATGTCAGCCCTGCCATTCTAGGAATCAATCTGGTGAACCTTCGCTGGATTCTCTTAATAGCAAGAATATCCTTCCTTAGACGAGGAGACCAAAACTGCGTGCAATACGCAATATGTGATTTCACAAAGGCCCTGTATAACTGCAGCAAGATATCCATACATCTATACTCAAATCCTTTTGCTGTGAAGGCCAGCATGCCATTAGCTTTCCTTGCTGCCTGCTGTACCTGCATGCCGATCTTCAGCGACTGTTCCACTATGACACCCTGGACATGTTGCACTTCCTCCTTTCCTAAACTGTCACCATTCAGATAATAAGCTTTCTTCCTGTTTTTGTCGCCAAAGTGGATAATCTCACATTTATCCACATTACTTTGCGTTTGCAAAGTATTTTCCACTCAGCCAGCCTGTCCGAGTTACCCTGCAGCCTCTTAGCATCCTCCTTAGCACACACCGCCACCCAGCTTGATGTTATCCACGAATTTGGAGAAATTGCATTCAATGTCTTCATCCAACATTAATGTATATTGTGAATAATTAAGGTCCCAGCACTGAACCCTGCGGTACTCCACGAGTCACTGCCTACCACTTTTTTAATTTTTCTGAAGGTGAATAAAGTTAACACTTAGGCAAAAGGACAATCAGTTTGATTTGTAAGTTACTTTATTACAAAAAATATTTATAGGATCAAGAGAAACCAGAGTGTACATTGTATGTAAAACATTTGTTTTTTAAAGGATCTTACCTTCATTCCATTGTATGTAAAGCACTGATTATGGATTAAAGCAAAATATTGCGGATGTTGGTATCTGAAACCAGAGCAAAGAATGCTGGAAAAGCTCAGCAGGTCTGGCAGCATCTGTAAGGAGAGAGAAAAAAAATTAATGTTTCAAGCCTGTTTGACTTCTTAGAATTAATGAGAAGGAAAAATGTATTGGATTATATACTGTATAAAAACAGCCTCCCATCCATTGACTCTGTCTACACTTCCCACTGCCTCTGCAAAGCAGCCAGCATAATTAAGAACCCCACGCACTCCGGACATTCTCTCTTCCATCTTCTTCTTTCAGAAAAAAGATACAAAAGTCTGAGGTGACAGACCAATTAACTCAAGAACAGCTTTTTCCCTGCTACTGTCAGACTTTTGGATGGACCTACCTTGCATTAAATTGATCTTTCTCTACACCCTAGCTATGACTGCAACACCACATTCTGCTCTCTGTCATTTATTTCTCTATGAATGGTATGTTTTGTCTGTATAGCGTGCAAGAAACAATACTTTTCACTGCTTGTTAATACATGTAACAATAATAAATCAAATCAAACCAAATCAAAGAGAAGGGTGGAACAGCTGAAATATTGTGGAAGGAAGTGATTAATGTGAGCTGGGGGAGAATGCAACAGCGACGTAACAAAACTTAAGAACATGAGACAGATGGCCCAGTGGGGAGGGGGAGGCAGGGTTTTTGCATTGGGATATGCATAGGGGAGTCTAAAACTAGAGGGTATAGGTTTAAGGTGACAGGAGAGAGATACAAAAGTGTCTAGAGAGGCAATTTTCTCACACAGAAGAACATATCTGGAATAAGCTGCCAGAGGTAGTAGTAGAGGCATGTAGACAGTTACACGGGGAAGATGGGTATCGAGGGATATGGGCCAAATGCAGGCAATTGGAACTAGTTTCGGGCTTTAAAAAAAAGGAGCAGCATGGACAAATTGGGCCAAAGCAGCTGTTTCAATGCTGGACATATCTGTGGCTCTAAAAGGGTTAGGATGGCAGAGAAAGGTCACAGTGTAAAGTTGTTGAGCTCAGTGTTGGGTCCTGAATGATGTCACGTGCCTAATCGGAAGATGAGGTATTGTTCTTACAGTTTGTATTGAGCTTCACTGGAACATTGCAGCAGGCCAAGGATAGACATGAGGGCATGGGAGCAAGATGCTGAGTTGAAATGGCAAGCGGCTGGGATTATATTTGCGTACTGAGTAAAGGTGTTCCACAAATCTGTGTTTAGTCTCCCCAGTGTGGAGGAGATCACTTTGGGAACAGCAAATACAGTAGACCAAATTGAAGGTGGTGAATGTGAAACGCTGCTAAACCCTGAAAGGAGTGTCTGGAACCATGGACGGTGAGGAGGGAGGAGGTAAAGGGCAGGGGTTGCACAGCGGGGTGGGTGGGCAGGAGGGTGTGAACCTTAGTTAAGAATAAAAGTCTGCATGTCAGAAACATTATTTTTGAAGGTGACATCATTGGAACGTGATGGGGGTGGAAACTGAGAGAATGGAATGAACTGCTTGCAGGAAGCAGGGTGTGGAGAGCTGTAATTGAGGAAGCTGTAGGAGTTGTATATAATGTAATGTTATTGATGGTCAATCTATCACTGGAAATCAATTTCTTTAACTTAAGTTCTCCTCACTCTGTGGTTGATAGGGTACTCAAACAAGTTTGAGACCCAGACCTCTGTCCTCACCCCTTCTTCTCCTTTCCACAACCACAACAGGGTCCCCCTTGCCCTTGCTTTTACCTCACCAGCCTCTGCATTCAAAGGATCATTCCTTGCCATTTCTGTCAACTCCAGCGTGATGCCACCATGAACCACATTTTCCTTTCGCCAAATCCTGTCAGCTTTACTCAGGAAACCACTCCCTATGTTAAACTCTAGTCCAGTCCTCCATTCAGCCCGACTCCTCATCCCCTTCCCGTGGCACCTTCACAGAAGTAACACATACCCCTTTTATCTCTTCTTTTCTCATTGCCCAAGGCCCCAAACACCACCCTTACGTGAAGCAGCCTTTTACTTGCACCTCTTTCAATTTGGTCTGTTGTATACAATGTCCACAGTGTGGTCTCCATTATACTGGGGAGACCAAACACAGATTGGGTGAACGCTTTGCAGGACACATTCGCCCAGTCTGTAAACATGACCCAGTCTTCCTGTTGTTTGCCATTTCAACTCAGCATCCTGCCCTCACACCCACATGTCCTTGGCCTGTTGCAATGCTCCCTCTTGTGAATCCCAATGCAAGCTAGAGGAGCAGCATCTCATCTTCTAGTTAGGCACATTACAGCCCTCGGGACTTAGCATTGTGTATAACTGTGATCTTTCTCCTCCATTTTAATCTGTTTTTTAATATCCCAAACATTTTTTGTCCCAATGCAAAAAACCTTCCCCCTTCTCCACTGGGTTATCTGTCACTCGTTCTTAAGTTTTGCTACATCTTTGTTGCAATCTCTCCCAGCTCCCACTAATCACGTCCTTCTAGAATATTCAAGCTGTTCCAACAACGCCCTCCCCATACAGTATACAATCCAATACATTTTTCCCTCTCTTTAGCTCATATGGATTCAAAATGTTAACTGTTTTCTGTCTCTACAGACGCTGCTAGACCTGCTGAGCTTTTCCAGTGTTCTCTGTTTTAACTTTGATTAAAGGCACTTGGTGCAATTCTAATGACTATTTAAGTACTGTTACAACAAAGAAATAATGCAAGTGATAGTCAGATCAAAAGGCCTTTTACACAAATGTAAGGACAGGAATTCCCTCTATCCCTGGATGGACATTCCCTACTTACCTTGGCCGGCACAGTGATTAGCACTGCTGCCTTGCAGCACCAGAGATCCGGGTGCAAGTCCAGCCTTGGGCCACTGTCTCTGTAGAGTTTGCACATCCTCCCTGTGTCTGAGTTTCCTTTGGGTGCTCTGGTTTCCTCCCAGACTCCAATGATGTGCAGGTTAGGTTGATTGGCCATGATAAATTGCCCCTTAGTGTTGGAGGGATTAGGGGGATAAATATGTGGTGTTATGGGAATAGGGCCTGAGTGGGGTTGTGGTCAGTGCAGATTTGATGGGCCGAATGGCCTCCCTCTGCACTGTAGGGATTCTATGATGACTATCTGCCGTTGCCTAACTGCATCCATGGATTCTGCCCGAGGTGACCGCGATAGGGCAGAACAAACCTTCCCTCCTGCTGGATGTCTACACCTCTTTCTTCACTTTGGGACATTTTACTCTCCCTATTCCACCCCAAGGTCTCTCTTTACCCTTTCACTCCGATCCCAGAGTTCCAACTGTATCCTTTCACTCCCCACACAACTTTCCCAGATCCAGTTGCACTCCTTCACTCCCCCCTCCACCTCTCCCTCAGCTTCTGTTTAATCCTTTCATTCTTCCCCATGTTCCTGAAATGATCTTGGAGAGCTGTTAGCAAGAAAAACAACAACAAAGTAATTGATTGCCACTTAGGTTCAGCATTTCCTTGAGCGCCTGTCATAACCTTCCCCACAAAGTTGTATTGATGGGTTCCCACAGTGCTTTTGCTGAAGATACTTGGCAGAGTGGGAGCAGCTGTCACGAATGTCCTTACCTTAAAAGAAACAAAAGAAAGATTTGCATTTATATAGCACTTTTCACAATCACTGGTCATCTCAAAGTGCTTTACAGCCAACGAAGTGATTTTGACGTATAATCATTGTTTTACTGCAGACAGCATTGCAGCCAATCTGCATTCAGCAACCTCCCATAATACAGCTAATAGAGATGGTTAACACTGCTGCCTCAAAGCGCCAGGGACCTGGGTTCAATTCCGGTCTCATGTCACTGTCTTAGTGAGTTTCCTCCGGATGCTCCGGTTTCTCCCCACAGTCCAAAGACGTGCAGGTTAGATTGATTTGGCTGTGTTAAATTGACTGTAGTATCATGGGGATTAGCAGGGTAAATGCGAGGGGTTGCAGGAATTGGTCCTGGGTGGAATTGGGGTTGGTACACTCTCAATTTAGGATATTAATGGAAAAAGATGAAGCCTGCCCCAAAGGGAGGGTGTTAAACTGGGGGAGGGCTAGATACAGCCGGATTAGGCAGGATCTTAAGAATACCGACTGGGATAAGCTGTTCAAGGATAGGTCGACGCAGTACATGTGGGAGTCTTTCAAGGGAAAACTAAAATCTTTGCAGGAAAGACACGTGCTGGTAAGGAGGAAGGATGGGAAAGGTAGGATTAGAGAACTGTGGGTTACTAGGGATATCGAGGACTTGGTCAGGAAGAAGCGGGAGGCATACGTTAGATCCAGGCAATTGGGGACAGAGACAGCGCTGGAAGAATATAGAGAGTGTAGACGGGATCTTAAAAGGGGTGTCAGAAAGGCAAAAAGGGGCCACGAGATGGCTTTGGCAGGTAGGATTAAGGAAAATCCTAAGGCATTTTACTCCTATGTAAGGAGCAAAAGGATGGTTAGAGGGAAGATTGGACCTCTCAGGGACAGAGGAGGGGAGCTATGCTTAGAGCCTGAGGGAATGGGGGAGATCTTGAATGAATACTTTGCGTCGGTATTCACGCGGGAGAGGGGCCTGATGTCTGAGCTGGCTTTGAGGAATTTGAGGACCCGTTAAAGGAAATAATCATTACGAGGGAAGAGGTGTTGGGGCTTTTAGGCAGCATAAAGACTTATAAAGCTCCGGGGCCTGATGGCATTTACCCCAGACTGCTAAGGGAGGTGAGAGATGACATTGCTGATCCTCTGACGCAAATCTTTGTCTCTTCTTTGGACACAGGTGTGGTCCCAGAGGATTGGAGGATAGCAAATGTAGTACCGTTGTTTAAAAAGGGTCAGAGGGATAACCCAGGGAACTATAGGCCGGTGAGCTTGACTTCAGTTATAGGTAAGCTAATGGAGAGGATCCTCAGGGACAGGATGTATGAACATCTGGAGCACTGTGATCTGATCAGGGATACGCAGCATGGCTTCGTTAAGGGGAGGTTGTGCCTTACGAATCTAGTGGAATTTTTTGAAGAGGTGACAAAAATGGTTGATGAAGGACAAGCCGTTGATGTCGTCTACATGGATTTCAGTAAGGCGTTTGACAAGGTTCCTCATGGTAGGCTGATAGAAAAGGTGAAGGCGCATGGGATACAGGGCCAGGTATGTAGATGGGTTGAGAACTGGCTTGGGAGGAGGAGACAGCGGGTAGTAGTGGAAGGCTCTTTTTCCAACTGGAGGTGTGTCACTAGTGGTGTGCCACAGGGCTCAGTACTAGGACCTCTTCTATTTGTGATTTATATAAATGACTTGGAAGAGGAGGTAGGTGGTGTGATCAGCAAATTTGCTGATGACACTAAGATACTTGGATTGGCGGGGACTGAGGAGCAGTGCCAGGCAATACAACAGGACATAGATAGGCTGGTAGATTGGGCAGATAGATGGCAAATGGAATTTAATCCGGATAAATGCGAGGTGATGCATTTTGGCCGGAATAATGTAGCGGGGAGTTATAGGATAAAAGGTAAAACTATCTGGAGTATAGAGATGCAGAGAGACCTGGGGGTGCAGGATCACAAGTCTCTGAAGGTGTCAGTACAGGTGGAGAATGTGATAAAGAAAGCGTATGGTATGTTAGCCTTCATAGGAAGGGGTATAGAATACAAGAGTAGGAGTCTAATGTTGCAAGTGTATAGAACGTTGGTTAGGCCTCACTTGGAGTACTGCGTCCAGTTCTGGTCGCCGTACTACAGGAAGGATGTGGAGGCCCTGGAGAGAGTGCAGAGGAGATTTACCAGGATGCTGCCTGGTATGGAAGGGCTGTCTTACGAGGAAAGATTGAAAACACTGGGGTTGTTTTCCCTTGAAAGACGTCGGCTGAGAGGGGATCTTTTAGAGGTATATAAGATTATGAGGGGTATAGATAGAGTAAATGGTGGTAAGCTTTTTCCACCATTAGAAAAGGATAGAATGAGGGGTCACGGCCTTAGGGTGAGGGGGGCTATGTATAAGACTAATATTAGAGGCCAGTTTTTCACACAAGGGGTAGTGGGGGTGTGGAATGTACTACCGAGTAAGGTGGTGGGAGCAGGCACGCTAGGGTTGTTTAAGGGTCTCTTGGACAGCCACATGAGCGGTCTGCAGATAGAGGGATATAGTAGGACTGTTTAAATATCCTATTTGTTTCCACAGGATGTTCGGTCCACCTTGTTGACCAACAAGGGCATGCATGCGGCAGGTCGTGCGAGAGCTGCTCTTGGATGTTACTTCAGGAGTGGCCTAGTGCTTCACGTCGTTAGTGTATGCTTAAACTGGACCATCAGATGGGCACCATGACAGCTCAGAGACTATCGCTGTTGCTGTGCAGACACATGGATTTGGGCCTGTGTCTGCGGGAGTTTGCGCGTTCTCCCCGTGGTTGCGTGGGTTTTCTCCGGGTGCTCCGGTTTCCTCCCACATCCCAAAAATGTGCTCTTAGGCTGATTGGGTAACAAATTGGTCCCTATATGTCATTAAGACGTTAGGACGGCGGCGCGGGCTCGTTGGGCCGAAGGGCCTGTTTCCGGTGCTGTGTTGTTCTTTGTTCTTTGTTCAATATGGCGAATGGCCTCCTTCTGTACTGTAGGGATTCTATGATCTATAGATCTCTGTTTGTCTATGGAGTAAGCACAGTAAGAAACCTCACAATACCAGGTTAAAGTCCAACATGTTTTTGTGGTAGCATGAACTTTTGGATTGTCACTTCTTCAGGTGAGGGAGGAATTGTGTTACAAACAGGGCACATAAAGACAGACTTAATTTACAAGATAATGATTGGAATGCGAGTCTTTACAGGTAATCAAGTCTTTACAGATACAGTTAATGTGAGTGGAGAGAAGGTTAAGCACAGGTTAAAGAGATGTGTATTGTCTCCAGCCAGGACAGTTAGTGACATTTTGCAAGCCCAAGGGGGTTACCTGATCCCACTTGAGACTGTCCTCAATCTTGGATTCATGTCATACTGTGTGTAACCTCCATGACTTACCTGAGCTGGCAAAATTTCATTAACTGTCCTGGCTGAATACAATGCACATCTCTTTAACCTGCTCTTAACCCTCTCTCCACTCAAACTGTCTGTACCTATAAAGATTTGATTACATGTAAAGACTCGCATTCCAATCATTATCTTGTAAATTGAGTTTGTGTCTGTATAGGTCATGTTTGTGAACACAACTCCTCACTCACCCAATGAAGAGCAGCGCTCCGAAAGCTTGTGCTACCAAATAAACTTATTGGATTTTAACCTGGTGTTGTGAGATTTCTGACTGTGCTTAACCCAGTTCAATGCTGGCATCTCCATATCATATCGATGAAATGTCAGATGAGACTTTGTGCTCAAGTCCTGGAATGGGTCTTGAACCCAGAACCTTTTAACTCAGAGGCAAAAAATGTTCCCAACTGGGATACAACTGGTGCTTAGCATGTGTCAGTTATATTATTAACAGCTCCTTTTGTGAAGTATTAACTTAAATATGGGTATTGGCAGAAATTGACTGAAAGTTTCTGGACAATACAAAGAATTGTTTGCTGTCATGATTGTGGAGAAGAGCACCATACCACAAACAAATGTTGAGGCATTGGGAGAAAATGGGAAAATGGACCAAGATTGGCAAATGGTGCTTAACTTAGTTAAGTCCAACGTTATATGCACACAGAACAGGGAATAAAAATTAAATCTGCAAAAAAAAAGATCTTGGCATCACATTCAATGTAGTCTCCAGGACTAGTTTTGATCACATGGTGAGGAATTTTCCAGAAGTTCTCCGCTCTGCTAATTGGACATGGTGGTTGGAATTTTCTGGCTGTTCATGCCCTGTCACCATTACTAGTGAGAACAGTGAATTTGGCACACAGCCAAATCTCTGTTTACTGCAGTGGGATTGGCTGCAAGCGAGGTCAGAGAATCCAGCCCATTGCGAACCTCCCAGAACAGAAGGTGGGGACATGTTTGAATCACGATGCACAGCGAACCATGGCAGGTAAGTTCGATCAGCCATGATCTTATTGAACAGCGGAGCAGATTTGATGGGCCGAATGGTCTACTTCTGCTCCTACATCTTGTGTTTTTATGGGCTGGCATTTTCTCCTGTCCTGCCTTTTCATATGTTTAACACTGATTCTCAATTCATTGTTAGATGGAAAGATAGTGAGGCTCACTTTCCAGTGCCACCTGCGCCAGGAATTGTTGCAGGCAGGACAGACAATTTGACAGACCATCGAAAGATCCGATGATCTCTGATGGGAATTTCGGAACTCGGGTTGGATGGAACCAGAAATTCCCGCCAAGTGTGTTTGGTTATCTAGGCTGTTACTGGCAAAAATTATGCAAGTTGGACATGTTTGCATTGCCCAATTTGCTCATTTCCCACTGTTAAATTAATAAATTCAACTTGCAAGGAACAGCTTGCATTTATGTGAGATCTTTAACATGAAATAATCCCCCAAGGTGTTTCACAAATAAATATAATAACAACATTGAACCAAGAAAGTAGACGTTAAGAGCAGTGAATTAAATATAGACGGATGAGATGGATTTTGAGAATGTTCTTAAAGGTTAACATTTCCAGGGGTAAATTAGATACTTCAGCTGGATCCTTCTGTTGATTTCAGACAAGTTTGACATTTAAAAATCTCTAAGAACAATTTACTACCTCCAGGAATGAGATGCTATTGTTTATCTTGTTAAATTTCTGATTTGGAGCAGGTAATACTTTTCTATTTTGTTGTTCATTTATGGGATGTGAGTGTTGCTGGCTAGGCTAGCATTTATTGACCCATACCTAATTGCCCTTGAGATGGTGGTGATCAGCTGCCTTTTTGAACTGTTGTAGTCCACTTGATGTACGTACCCACAGGGAGGGAGATCCAGATCTTGACCCAGCGACACTGAAGGAATGGTGATATAGTCCCAAGTCAGGATGAGTTGGAGGGAAACTTCCAGGTGATGGGTGTTCCCAGGTATCTGCTGCCATTGTCCTTCAAAATGGTAGTGATTGTAGATTTGGAAGGCGATGTCTAAGCAGCCTCAGTGACTTCCTGCAGTGCATCTTGTAGGCAGTACGCATGGCTACTCTTGTTGGTTGGTGGTGGAGGGAGTGAATATTTGTGGTAGGGATGACAATGAAATGGGCTGCTTTGTCCTGGTTGGCTCGGGCATTAGAAGTTATTACTGTTTAAAAAGGTATTAAAAGCTACTCGTGCTGTTAACATGCTGTGGCAATTTCTCAAAACTAGTAGGAGGTCAAAGATGACATTCAGTTTGTGCAAAAACAAATGTCGGAAAGCCATAAATCAACCAGCTGGGTTGGAGATTCACAACTACTGGTGTTCCTGTTAATCTCCTGAATCTGTTGGCTGTTTGGAGCATTAATCATAACATATGTTGTTAACACAACATTATTTTTCCAGCAAGAACCAGCCTATGGAAGGAGTATCTCGTAGATGGTTAATTTCAGCTTAGTTTTGTATCAACAACTACTTTTACAAAATGAAGCTTTTGGCATGGAATTTGAACCAATAGTATCAGACATAATAAACTCAATTCATGAAGTAATAATTTGGGCCGTGCAGATTGATTATAAAAAAATACATGCATTTATATAGCACCTTTCACAACCACTGGGCATCCCAAAGCATTTTGTGGTCAAGTAAGTACTTTTGAGGTGTTGTCACTGTTGCAATGTCAGAAACATAGTGACCAATTTATGCACAGGAAGCTTCCACAAACAGAAAGTGATAATGACCATATCATCCATTTTTGTCATGTTGAAATATTGCCCTGCCACCAGGGATAACTCTCCTGCTGTTCTTCATGTTTCATCAGAAGTAACTCTTCAAATGCAGACAATAAAAACAGAACAAAATTTACTTCAACTTATAAATTAAAGAAAGAGTTTAATAAATCATTACTCCACACTTGGGGCCTCACCCTGGGTCGGTCTAAGTGCTCCACAATTCCAAACAGGTTTTTATTTATAGTGAGTCAGCTTACTATTACATCATTCTGTAATTGGTTCATAGTTTACTGGGTCAGCTGACCCTTACATCTTGTTACCATTTGGTTACCAATTACATTCTAACACTTCAAAGCAGTGTTGTGGGATTGCTTGCATCCACTTTAGAGAGCAGACAGGATTTATAGTCTCGTCTAATAGACAGCACAAGCAGACCCTCAGTACGGCACTAAGATTGTTTTTATATTCAAATCCTACAAGGGAGCCTGAATCAACAGCCTCCTATTCTGGAGATGACAATGTTGGTTACTTGCACCTTAACATCCAGCTCCAAACTCTCTGCCTTTAGCAGTGCATCACATTTATACATTGACAAGTTATATTTACTGTTTCACAAATACCAGTGCTCATTTGGCCCTAACTTTAAGACGCAGCCAATTTTCCTTCTATAGCCTGCACATAAAAGCCACATTTTACTGACTGCAATGACTTAAAGTTCTACGTTTCTTTTCAAACCTTAGGTTTTCTGTTGAAGATGGAGGACAACATGCCAAATGCACATTCTCGACGACTGCCAGCTTAAAATAATCAATTTTTGCAGGAAGAGAAACTTTCCTTCCTCTTTGTGCTTTTCCTTCCTCTCCTGAAAAGTACTTTAGATTTTCTAAACAGCCTCTCTTTATGTGGCGACGAAGCCTCTCGTGCAGCTGGGTGTCCTCAGATATAAAGTGCTTTGTGATTCCAGTTTAAAGAGGTTCTTTCCAGATGGGACAAGAGTCGCCTCTGTCTGCTGATGTAAGGTTTCTACATGAAGAGAGTGTGGGTATCCTCAAGCCAGTTCTCATTGCCCCCCATCACAAAACGGTTCCTTTTTTGGCATCAATGGCTGAGTGAGGTTTCTACAGGCAGCAGGTAATTAAAAAATTAATTCCTCCTATTTGCCCATAATACCAAGCCGAGATTACACTATGCTGTATCAGCTTGGCTCAGTTGGTATCATGCCTCTCCATTGTAAGGTTCTGGGTTCAAGTCCCACTTCATACCTTCAATACAGAAAAAGCAAAGCTATCACTTCAATGCAGCGCTGAGAGAGTGCTGCACTTTCAGAGGTGACGTCTTTCAGATGTTGGGGTGGGATCTTCCAGCCATGTTTACCTCGGGACCAGAAAACCCTGCCCGAGCTCAACTGACCTTCTCATGGTCCGAATCCTACAACTTCCAGTGTGGGCGAGACAGGAAAATTCCGTCTATGATATTTAAACTGAGGCAGTCTTTTTTTTATTGATTCATGGGACATGGGTATCGCCAGTTTGTGAGCATTTATTGTTCACTTAGTACCCTAGGAGGGCAATTGAGGTTCAACCACGTTGCTGTGGCTCTGGAGTAACGTGTAGGCCAGACCAGGTAAGGACAGCAGATTTCCTTCCCTAAAGAACTTTAGTGAGCCAGATGGATTTTTCTGACAATCGACAATGGTTTCATGGTCATCAGTAGATTCTTAATTCCAGATATTTTTATTGAATTCAAATTCCACCATCTGCGTGGCAGGATTTGAACCCGGGTCTCCAGAAAATTAGCCGCTTGGCGGATGGGCACTACATTGAATCACGTTTAATCCTCAAGAAACAGATTATCTGACCATTGTCACGTTGTTATTTGACTGCTGTTTGAATGTTGGCTACTGTGTTTCTGACATTACAATAATGACTGCACTTTAGCATGCTTTTGTGATGTCTCTTGATTGTGAAAAGTGCTATATAACTATGAGTTCTTTTTTTATATATATATATTTACACAAATAGGCATATAACGAAACACGTCAGCTTAGGCCAACTAAACATTTGTATTAGAAAGAATACTTGTATGATTTGGTTCGTATGCACTCACACGTACATATGTATCACTACATATAATTTAATCTTACCTTTACCTTTCCATCTCATGATGAAAATCGGGATCAGGATCTTGATGGCTCAGTGAACAGTCGAACCTGTTTTAATGTCATCGAGGGTATGAACAGTACTGCAATATCCAATCTGACAAGATACTGCAGTCCAACTCCACTTTCAAGAACATAGACAATGCGGCAAAAGATGAAATGAAAATCTGCAATTCATTGGTACATGACATCAAAGTGTTCTTAGAACATTTGCCTGGGGGCTAAACAAACCAACGTGACCTGGTTCTAATGTAGAGGTTGAAGTAGAAGGGGCATAAGCTATATTTTTTATATATATTTACGTGGTGCAAAAACAGCTGATAGAAGACTATATTACAGTAGATTTGGCAGATGACAACTTCAATGAGATTACATTAAAGGGAGAATTGATGCCCGAGTTTCTCTGGTGCCTATTCCAATACCCATGGGTTCAACTATTTCATTGTGCTCTGCACTCTTTGTGCACAATACATGAGCCTAAATGATTCAGTTAATACTGCATAATCCAAACTTGTTACAGATCTTGTCAGCCATATAGAAATACAAAGAAGAACAAAGAACAGTACAGTACAGCCTTTCGGCCCTCCAAGTCTATGCCAACACAGCTGCCTTTCTAATCCAATATTTTCTTGCCCCTATGTGGTCCCTGCCCCTCTATTCCTTCCTATTCATGTATCAATCCAGATGCCTCTTGAACGTTGTTAAAGATTCTGCTTCCACCAACTCCGCCAGCAAAGCGTTCCAGGCACTCAACACCCTCTATGTGAAAATCTTGTCTCTTACACCTCTTTTAAATTTTCCCCCTCTCATTTTCAACCTATGCCCCTGAATAATTGACCCTTTGATCTTGGGAAAAAGATTCTGACTATCCACTCTATCCAAGCCTGTCATAGTTTTGTAAACCTCTATCAGATCCCCCTTCATTCTCCGATGTTCCAATGAAAACAATCCAGGTTTGTTCAACCTTTCTTCATAGTCCATATCCACCAAACATCCTGGTAAATCTTTTCTGCACCCTTTCCAATTCATCAACGTCCTTCCGGTAATATGGCGACCAGAATTGTACACAATACTCCAAATGCGGATTACACAGCTGCGACATGATTTTCCAATTCCTATACTCAACGCCTCAAATGATGAATGCCAGCATGTCATATACCCTCTTGAGGACCTTGATCATCTGAGTTGCAACCTTCAGAGAACTGTGGATGCCTAGATTCCTCTGAATGCTAATATTTCTAAGGGCTCTACCATGTACTCTATACTTTCCTTCTGCAGTAGACCTTCAAATTGCATCACCTCACATTTGTCCAAGTTAAAGTCCATCTGCCATCTTTTGGCCTTGGTCTCCAGTGATTTATATCCTGCTGTATCCTCCGACAATCCTCATCACTATCTGTTACGCCCCCCAATTTTTGTATCATCTGCAAATTCACTAATCAGACCACCTTCATTTTCCTCCAAATCTTTTATGTATATTACAAACAACAGAAGCCCCAGTACTGATCCTTGTGGAACACTGCTTGTCACAGCCCTCCAGTTTGAAAAGTACCCTTCCACAGCTACTGTCTGCTTTTTATGCCCAAGACAGTTTTGTATTCATCTTATCAGCTCACCTTGAATCCCATACGACTTCATCTTCTGTACCAGCCTGCCATGAGGAACCTTATCAAAGTGTTTACTAAAGCCAATATACATAACATCCACTGCCCTGCTCTGGTCAATTTTTCAGCCAGGATTAAGTCACAATCTTCTCAATACTGCCTATTGCTAATAAGCCTGTTTTTTTCCAGAAGTGAGTACATCCTGTCCCTAAGAATCTTTTCCAATAATTTCCCCACCACTGATGTAAAGACCCCAGGCCTGTCATTTCCTTCTTAAACAGAGGAACAATGTTAGGTACTTGTCAATGCTCGGCACATCACCTGTGGCTAAAGAGGATACAAAGGTATTGGCCAAAGCCTCAGCAATTTGGTTTTTATTGGCCAAAGCCTCAGCGTTTTTATTTAAACTAACTTGTAACCGGAAGTCGTCACTAGGGGCTGCCGGTAGTTGTAGTTTTTCTCTCTGACTCTATAAATTGGTCCAGAGAGGTAACCCGATACTCTACACAGGTAGAGTATTACACCCTCCCCCCTCCTCTAACCTAATAATAAAAGTGTGTGGGAAGTTTTTTTTTCTCTCCTGCAAATTAAAGTAACAGTGATGGCAGTGCAGGTAGTACATTGCGCCTCCTGCGGTATGTA
Source organism: Sphyrna mokarran (assembly GCA_024679065.1). NCBI lineage: Eukaryota > Metazoa > Chordata > Chondrichthyes > Carcharhiniformes > Carcharhinidae > Sphyrna > Sphyrna mokarran. The sequence continues at coordinate 17,248,253 of JAGIQG010000002.1, forward strand.
TGAGGTGAGGGACACCAGTAGTGTTCCTGCTGATTATACCTGCAGGAAGTGTGCACATTTGCAGTTCCTTGAGGATCGTGTTAAGGAGCTGGAGCTGGAATTAGAGGAGCTCAGAGTAATTCGAGAGGTTGAGGAGGATATAGGCAGGAGTAACAAAGAGATTGTAACTCCTATAAGTGATAATTGGGTAACTATTAGGAGGAGGGGTAAGAAGCAATCGGGGAGACAATCCCCTGGGGCTGTTCCCCTCCAAAATAAATTTTCTGTCTTGGAGGCTACAGTTGAGGAAGAATCAACTGGAGCTGACCAAAGGGAGCAGGTCTCTGGGGGTGAGCCTGCTGAGAATGCTCAGGTGGGTGGGGGAATAAGAGATTAGGCCTAGTTATAGGAGACTCCATAGTTAGAGGGACAGATAGGAGGGCAAATAGTAATAAACAGGACTCAGGGCTGGTGTGTTGCCTCCCAGGGGCTGGGGTCCAGGATGTCGCAGATCGGGTTTTTAAGATTCTTAAGGGTGAGGGGAGTCAGCCCCAAGTCATAGTTCATGTGGGGCCACATGATGTAGGTAGGACAAGGGAAGGGGATATTAAACAGAAATTTATGGAGTTAGGGTGGAAGCTTAAGTCCATAACAGGCAGAGTGGTTATCTCTGGACTCTTGCCTGTGCCAAGGGATAGTTTAGAGAAGAACAGAGAAAGGGAAAGTTTGAACTCATGGCTGCGTGGATGGTGCAGGAGGGAGGGGTTCAGGTTCCTTAACAATTGGGACTCATTCTGGGATAGGTGGGACCTCTTCAAGAGAGATGGTCTACACCTGAACCAGAGGGGGACTAATATCTTGGGGGGAAAATTTGCTAAGGCTATGATGGGGGCGTTAAACTGATTCGGGGGGGGGGTGGGATCCTAAGTAGTTGGGGTGCTGAGAGGGATGAGAGTAAGGGGGTTATAGAGGAGAGTTGTAAAACACAGCGGCGTACGGGTGGGGTGGAGCATGGTTTGAGATGCGTATACTTTAATGCAAGGAGTATTCGCAATAAGGGGGAGGAACTTGCAGCTTGGACCAGTACCTGGAACTTCGATGTTGTGGCCATTTCAGAGACTTGGGTAGAGCAGGGACAGGAATGGATGTTGCAGGTTCCGGGGTACAAATGCTTTAGTCGGAGTAGAGAAGGGGGTAGAAGGGGGGGAGGAGTGGCGTTACTGGTCAAAGACTGTATCACGGTGATCGAAAAGAAGTTTGATGAGGACTTGTCTGTTGAGGTAGTATGGGCTGAGATTAGAAACAGGAGAGGAGAGGTCACCCTGTTGGGAGTCTTTTACAGACCTCCTAATAGTTCTAGAGAGGTTGAGGAAAGGATTGCGAAGTCAATTCTGATTAGGAGTGAAAGTAGTAGGGTAATTGTGATGGGGGACTTTAACTTTGCTAATATTGATTGGAATAGCTATAGCTCTAGCTCGTTAGAGGGGTCAGTTTTCGTACAGAGTGTGCAGGAAGGTTTTTTGACTCAGTATGTAGATAGGCCAACTAGAGGTGAGGCTACATTGGATTTGGTGCTGGGCAATGAGCCAGACCAGGTGTTAGGCTTGGAAGTTAGTGAACATTTTGGTGATAGTGACCACAATTCGGTTACGTTCACCTTAGTGATGGACAGGGATAGGCATGAAGCTGGGGGCTGTAGTTATAGCTGGGGGAAGGGTAATTATGAGGCCATCAGGAGAGAATTAGGGTGCGTAGATTGGACTAGGGAACTACAGGGACTGGGAACATCTGGAATGTGGTGCTTATTCAAGGAGCAGCTGCTGAGAGTCCTTGATAAGTATGTCCCTGTCAGGCAGGGAGGAAATGGACGAGTAAGAGAGCCTTGGTGTACGAAAAGAGTTGATTTGCTGGTTAAGAAGAAAAAGGAGGCTTATGTCAGGATGAGGCTTGAAGGCTCAGGTAGTGCAATGGATAGCTATAGATTAGCTAGGAAGGAGGTAAAAAGTGAATTGAGGAGAGCTAAGAGGGGACACGAGAAGATGTTGGCTGATAGGATTAAGGAGAATCCTAAAGCTTTCTTTCGATATGTTAAGAATAGAAGATTGGTTAGGGCAAGATTAGGGCCAGTCATAGACAGCAGTGGGAAGTTGTGCGTGGAGCCTGAAGAGATTGGTGAGGCACTGAATAAATATTTCTCTTCGGTATTCACGCAGAGTGCTGGAAATGTAGCTATGGAGAACACTGAGGTACAGGGTTGCAAATTGGGAAGTATTGTAGTAGATAGGGAGGATGTGTTAGAAATTCTCGAGGGTTTGAAGTTGGATAAGTCCCCTGGGCCGGACGGGATTTACCCTAGGATTCTCTGGGAGGCAAGAGAGGAGATTGCAGAGCCTCTGGCTCTGATCTTCAGGTCCTCGTTGGTTACGGTGTGGTTCCGGAGGACTGGAGGATAGCGAATGTGGTCCCATTGTTTAAGAAGGGGAAGAGAGACCTTCCTGGGAATTATAGGCCAGTGAGTCTTACTTCTGTGGTGGGCAAGGTATTGGAGAGAATTATTAGGGATAGGATTTATAGTTATTTAGAGAGAAATGAATTGATTGGGGATAGTCAGCATGGTTTCGTGAAGGGTAGGTCATGCCTTACTAACCTCATTGAGTTTTTTGAGAAAGTGACCAGAGAGGTGGATGGGGGTAAGGCGGTTGATGTAGTATATATGGACTTTAGTAAGGCTTTTGATAAGGTGGCCCATGGAAGACTTCTACAGAAAATGCAGATGTGTGGAATAGAGGGTGATTTAGCTAATTGGATTAGAAATTGGCTGGCAGATAGAAGACAGAGGGTGGTGGTTGATGGGAGATTTTCATCGTGGAGTTCGGTGACGAGTGGTGTGCCTCAGGGGTCTGTTTTGGGGCCCCTGCTGTTTGTAATTTTTATAAATGATCTGGATGAGGGTATTGAGGGATGGATCAGTAAATTTGCAGATGATACTAAAGTTGGTGGTGTGGTAGATAGTGAAGAGGGGTGGTTTAGTTTACAGAGTGACTTGGACAAGTTGCAGAGCTGGGCCGAGAGGTGGCAAATGGAGTTTAATGTGGAAAAGTGTGAGGTAATGCACTTTGGCAGGAACAATAAATGTGTAGAGTATAGGGCTAATGGTAGGGCTCTTAATAGTGTTGAGGAACAGAAGGATCTTGGTGTATGTGTCAATAGATCCCTGAAAGTAGGCAGTCAAGTGGATAAAGTTGTTAAGAAGGCTTATGGAGTCTTAGCTTTTATTGGTAGGGGGATTGAATTTAGGAGCCGCAGCATCATGTTGCAGCTGTACAAAACTCTAGTGCGGCCGCACTTGGAGTATTGTGTGCAGTTCTGGTCGCCACATTATAAGAAAGATGTGGAGGCATTGGAGAGGGTACAGAGGAGGTTTACTAGGATGTGGCCTGGTATGGAGGGCAGGTCCTATGAAGAGAGGTTGAAGGATTTGAGGTTGTTTTCGTTAGAAAGGAGGCGGCTAAGGGGGGATCTTATTGAAACATATAGATAATTAGAGGTTTGGATAGGGTGGACAGTGATAGCCTTTTTCCTAGGATGGAAAAAGCTAGCACGAGGGGACACAACTTTAAATTAAGGGGTATGAGTTATAGGACGGATATCAGAGGTAGGTTCTTTACTCAAAGAGTGATTAGGGAGTGGAATGCCCTGCCTGCAGCTGTTGTAGATGCGCCAAGTTTGGTGGCGTTTAAGAGGTTAGTTGATAAGTATATGGATGGGAAGGGAATGGTTTAGTTAGGAGGGGCATTGCTTTTTATTTTGGTCGGCACAACATCGAAGGCCGAAGGGCCTGTTCTGTGCTGTATTGTTCTATGTTCTATGTTCTATGTTCAATTTCTTCCCTTGCCTCACTCAGTATTCTAGGGAAATTTCACAGTAACTTCATTGCAGTGTTAATGTAAACCTTACTTGTGACTAATAGATAAACTTTAAATTTTATTCTGGGATAGACCCTTTCTGGCCCTGGATACTTCTCCACCTAGATGTTTTTTAAAACCTCCAATACTTCCTCCCTTTTTATCTGAACATGTCCTAGAATATCAACATCCTCTTTTCTACACTCACCATCCACCACATTCTTCTCCTTTGTAAATACTGATGTAAAGTACTCATTAGGGATGTCACCCCCTCATCTGGATTCACACACAAATTCCCTCCACTGACCTTAAGTGCACCTACCCTTTCCTTAGCTATCCTTCTTATATATACATAAAAAACCTTGAGATTTTCCTTAATCCTGCCTACCAAGGATGTTTAATAGCCCCTTTGTGCTCTCCTAGGTCCCTGTTTAAGTTCTTTCCTGTTATTGCTATATTCCTCAAGAGCTTTATCTGTTTTCAATTTCCTGAAATTTATGTCTACCTCCTTCTTCTTTTTCACTAAGCTCGCAATCTCTCTTGTCACCCACGGTTCCGCAATCTTGCCATCTTTATTCTTCATTTTTACAGGGACATACTTGTCCTGAATTGTTAACAACTGAGTCCTAAAAGATTCCCAATATTGGATGTGGATTTACCCTCAAACAGCCACCCCCAGTCTACATTCCCTAGCTCCTGTTTCATACTTCATAGTTAGAGTACATGGTGAGTGAGGGGAAGGGTTGGGACTGAAATTGTTTACGATTTACATAGATGATTTGGAGTTGGGGACCAAGTGGCAGAGCAAAGAGTGCAGAGGATGCTGAAAGGCTGCAAAAGGATATAGGTAGTCTAAGTGAGTGGGTGAGGACCTGGCAGATGGAGTACAATGTTGGTAAATGTGAGGTCACCCATTTTGGTAAGAATAACAGCAAAATGGGCTATTATTTAAATGGTGAAAAATTGTACATGTTGCTGTGCAGAGGGACCTGGGTGTCCTTGTGCAAGATTCTCAAGGAGTTGGTTGCAGGTGCAGCAGGTAATTAAGAAGGGAAATGGAATTTTGTCCTTTATTGCTGGAGGGATGGAGTTTAAAAGCAGTGAGGTTATATTGTACTATATAAGGTACTGGTGAGGATGCACCTGGAGTACTGTGTACAGTTTTGGTTTCCTTACTTGAGAAAGTATACACTGGCACTGGAGGGAGTGCAGAGGGGATTCACAAGGTTGATTCAGAGTTGAGAAGGTTGGCTTATGAGGAGAGACTGAGTAGACTGGGGCTATACTCATTGGCATTCAGAAGAATGAGAAGAGATCTTATAAAAAGATAAGATAATGAAGGGAATAGATAAGATAGAAGCAGGGAAGTTATTTCCACTGGTGGGTGAAACTAGAACTAGGGAGGCATGGCCTCAAAATAAGGAGGAGCAGATATAAGATTGAGTTAAGGAGGAACTTCTTCACACAAAGAATTGTGAATCTGTGGAATTCCCAGCCCAGTGAAGCAGCTGAGGCTACCTCATTGAATGTTTTTAAGACAAGGAGGGATAAATTTTTGAACAGTAAAGGAATTAAGGGTTATGGTGAGTAAGTGGAGCTGAGTCCGTGAAGATATAACTAAAAGTGTTGATTTGTGTAAATAAAACAATGGGCGGGATTTTTCCGAACTCGCTCACTCCGAAACCAGAAAATTCCACCCGAGGACAATAGACCTTTCCATGTTCCACCTTCTCACCTGCTATGATTCCCAAGGTGGGCTGAACAGGAAAATTCACCTATGTCCTAATCACTGGCCAGAAAATAGAATTACGTATGAAAAAAAGTAGTGAAATTTAACTAAACAGTAAGATGTGCAAAATATTACCGTTAAATCATATAATTGCCGTTTGAGGTGATATTTTCACTTTTTAGGGATTTGTGAGGTAATGGGGTGATTGGTACTTTGTTTCCAGTTAGTAGAACACACCCCTGTGTAGGTCGTTGGTGTAAGTGAGTAAATATTAGAGTGTTGGCTCCAGGCTAGAATTAATGAATAGGAATCAGCCCGAGCAAAGGACATGTTTTTTCACCTTATCTCAACAATTATTAGGCATCAAAAATATTAAAATACATTTTGCAGAAGAAAAACACAATATATTGATTTATCGTGATAAATAGATTATCCCATATTGTCAGTAGGCCTATGGATTCGTGGTAATTCTGCTACACTATTTTTAATTGTTGGTTGACTCAGAACTGTGCAGTATACCAGTAACGGTGCCACAGTACAGTGCTGTTCCAAAATGCTGTGATCTTCAGGGGAAAAGTAAATAATTTCCTATCTTCAAAGGTCAATCAAGTCAGGTTGCTGTTGCCAGAGACTTGGTTACAAAGCAGTGTGACAGAGATTTAACTCGGATTTGGCTATTTTACAGTACACTATTTGGAGTACACTGTCCTCCTCTGACATCCACCTCTAGGATAGTCCGTCAGAGAGTTGGTGCAGACTCAATGGGCCAAATGGCCTCCTTCTACACTGTAGGGCTTTGATGATTCTATTCTATGAATTTATAAGATGGAAAGTGTGATATAGTTATTTTTTGGCTGGCTAAAAAACATGATGGACCTAAAAGCCTCATCCTGTACAGCAAATGATCCAAGTTTTATTAAAAGAATGATCGTGCTATGTTTTTAAAAATTCTTTCAATGGATGTGGGTGGTGCTACACTAATGTGGCACAGTGGTTAGCACTGCTGCCTCATAGCAGCAGTGACCCAGGTTCAGTTGTGGTCTTGGGTCACTGTCTGTGTAGAGTTTGCACATCCTTCTTGTGTTCTGGGTTTCCTTTGGATGCTCCAATTTTCATCCACACTCCAAAGATATGCCAGTTGGGCTAATTGGCCATGCTAAACTGCCCCTTAGTGTCTCAAGATATGTAAGTGAGATGAATTAGCTATGGTAAATGTGTGGGGTTATGGAAGTAGGGCAGAGGGCCTGGGTAGAATGCTCTTTCGGAGAGTTGGTGTAGAGTTGATGGGCCAAATGGCTTCTTTCTGCACTGTCAGGAGTCTATGAAAAAAACCCATGCATTTACTATGACTAATCACTTAAACTACACATCATTGGACTGCAATCTTTGCAATGGCTTCACTTACTGGCCTTCCACTGTTACTGTGGGGTCCCTCAAGGATCTATCCTTGCCCCCGTCTTAAGTCGCAATTAAATCCTTTACATTGTGACAATATACATCAAGAAGTCTCACAACACCAGGTTAAAGTCCAACAGGTTTATTTGGTAGCATAAGTCATTAGCTTTCAGAGTGCTGCCCCTTCGTCAGGTGAGTGAGAGTTCTGTTCACAAACAGGGCATATAAAGACACAAACTCAATTTACAAAATAATGGTTGGAATGCGAGTCTTTACATGTAATCAAGTCTTAAAGGTACAGACAATGTGAGTGGAGAGAGGGCCAAGCACAAAGAAATGTGTCTCCACATAGGACAGTTAATGAGATTTTGCAAGTGCAGGCAAGACATGGGGGTTACAAGTAGTGTGACATGAACCCAAGATCCATGTTGAGACCCGTCCTGATGTGTGTGGAACTTGACTATCAGTCTCTACTCAGCAATTCTGCACTGTTGTGTGAAGTGAAGGCCACCTTGGAGAACGCTCCCCAAAGAAAGAGAATACTCTTGCCTGGTGATTGTCGAGTGGTATTCATTCATCCGTTGTTGTAGTGTCTGTATGGTCTCCCCAATGTACCATGTCTCGGACATCCTTTCCTGCAGCGTATCAGGTACATAGAACATAGAACCCTCAGTGCAGGAACAGACCCTTCGGCTCATTGAGTCTGCACGGACCACAATCCCACCCAGGCCCTACCCCCATATCCCTACACGTTTACTCATTAATCCCTCTAACCTACAATCCCAGGATACTAAGAGGCAATTTTAGCATGCCAATCAACTTAACCCGTACATCTTTGGATTGTGGGAGGAAACCGGAGCACCCAGAGGAAACCCATGCAGGCACAAGGAGAATGTGCAAGCCCCACACAGACAGTGACCTGAGCTGGGAATCGAACTCAGATCTCTGGAGCTGTGAAGCAGCAGTGCTAACCACTGTGTTACCATGCCGTTGGCCAAGTTGCAAGTGTACGTACCGTGTACCTGGTGGATGGTGTTCTCACATGAGATAATGGCATCCGTGTTGATGATCGTGTTGAAGGCTTCCAGAGAACAGTGACCACGACACCACACAACTCTGCCACAGCAATCTCTTCAAGATAGTGCAGACTTGGAAACACTTCAGCAGTCACGGGCATTCGGCCTCTGATCTACAGGTAAGCATTCTCCCAGGTGGCCTTCACGACACACGACAGCACAGAATCGCTGAGCAGAGATTAATAGCCAAGTTCCACACACATGAACAGCCTCGACTGGGATCTTGGGTTCGTGTCACACTATCTGTAACCCCCATGACTTGCCTGGGGTGCAAAATCTCACTAACTGTCCTGGCTGGAGACAATACACATCTCTTTAACCTGTGCTTGGCCCTCTTTCCATTCACATTGTCTGTACCTTTAAGACTTGATTAGCTGTAAAGACTCGCATTCCAACCATTATTTTGTAAGTTGAGTTTGTATCTTTATATGCCTTGTTTGTGAATAGAACTTCCACTTAGCTGATGAAGAGCAGCAAGCGCTCCAAAAGCTAGAGGCTTCTGCTACCAAATAAACACATTGGGCTTTAACCTGGTGTTGTGAGACTCCTTACTGTGTTCACCCCAGTCCAACGCCGGCATCTCATCTCCACATCACAATACACCTAGACGGGGTGTTGAACTCCACGTATATAATGATGACATTTCGCTTTGCCTCACACCACATTTCATGATATCCCCTCCCCCGACCCCCACACAAACCGCCTCCTTTGTCAGACAGTTTGTCCCACATTGAGTCTTGGATAAACTGAAATTTCTGATGGTTAGGAGAACCATAGCCTTTGTCTTTGAACTCTCCAAGTTTCCAATTCTATCCCCCCTACCCCCACTGCCCCCCCCAAACCCCCCCCCCCCCCCCCCCCCCCCCCCCGCCACCCCCCCACCCCCCCCACTGCTCCCGAGTCAGGGTGAATCAGGCTCTTCAGAGCCTCAGCATCTAATCGGGGCATTTTTTTGAGCGCTGTTATTAAAACAAGATTTGATTTCAGTCAGTCATCAAGCAGGGCACTGAAATCAAGGGGTTTAGAATTTGATGCAGCTTTATTGTTGTGTGCTACAGGAGTGCCTTAGGCTTTTCGAAATGGCTGTGTGAAGATACAAGTGGTGATTGCAGAGCTGAATCTACAGGATAGTCATCAGGGAATCAAAAACCCCAATTAAAAAAAGAAAAGCAAGTAAAAGCCTGAGTTTTCCGGAGCGACCTTTAATTGATTAAGTCCAGAATCGTAAATTAGTCTTGTCAATGTTCTCTGGAGTATTCCTCCTGAGAAAACAATAAAGACTTGCATTTATATAGCACCTTCGATGGCCTCAGTGCTGTCAGCAAGATCTACATGTGACTCCAGACCCACAGCAATGGGGTTGACTCTTAACTGCTCCTCTGAAATGTCCAACAAGTCACTCAGTTCAAGGGCAACAAATGCTGGCCAGCCAGTGACGCCCATGGGAATGAAGCATGATTATTCTTTTAAAAACTTGGATCATTTGAGCACAGGATGAGGCCTTTCAGTCCATCATGTCCGTGCCAGCCAAAAAAAGAATGATTGAACCATATCACACTTTCCATTTTATAGATTAATAGAATAAAATCATAGAATCCTTACAGTGCAGAAAGAGGCCATTTGGCCCATTGAGTCTGCACAAACTCTCTGACAGAGTATCTTACCCAGGCCATCTCTCCATCCTAACCCCATACTGCTACAGATTTATCTTGGCCAATCCATCTAACCTTCACATCTTTGGACATTAAGGAGCAATTTAGCATGGCCAATCCACCTAACTTGCACACCTTTGGACTGTGAGAACACCCAGAGGAATAGCCATAGGGAAAATGTGCAAACTCCACAAAGACGGTTACCCAGGGCCAGAATTGAACGTTGCCATTGGGACAACCTTCCAGCCAAAAGCACCCCAAAACTATCTGCCAATTAATTACTTTCAGGCCCTTGATATCTGGTTATTGATCTCTCTGCTAAGACAACTTGGTCACTCCAATCCACTCTTGCTAGGACTCTCATCATTTTGTACACGCTCCCTAAGCCTCCGCTGTTCCAAAATTAACAATCACAGGCTTTCTTCGGAGGTAAGATTCTTCAGTCCTGGGAATATCCTTGGAAATCCTCTCTCTAGCGCAACATCATCCTTCCAGTACAAGGCCTAAACTGTATGCAGCACACAAGATGTAGCTGAACTAGTGTTTAGAAAGTTCTCCCTATTCTTATATTCTATAGTTCTGTTAATAGAATAAAATAGTCTCTATGCCTTTTTAACCACTTAATCTGGCTGTAATGTAGGAACAAGGCAGCTGATTTGCAAACAGCAGCATTTATAAATGTGGTAAGAACGAATAGTGAGGCTGATATTTCCTACAATTAAATATTGGGAACACTAAAACCTTTGCCTTCGGCCTCCCTGAGATTCCACTTTGACCTGCACCCCCTCCCTGTTTCAGGCTGACTCATCTCAGCACCATATCTGAGTGTTTCTGAGCTGCAATATTGGAATTAGATTTTAGTCACTTGACAAGTGGAGCGTTGCAATCAAGAGATATAGAATGCGTTTTACCTATTATTGTTCTGAGCTACAGGAGTGCCTCAGGCCTGTCAGAGTGAGTGTGTGACAGCTCCAAGTGCTGATAAGGGAACTGGATATACATGAAAACCATCAGGGAATCAAAAACCCCACTTAAAATAACAGACAGAAGCCCCCAGTTTGGTTAAGGGATGTGGATTAGCCGTAACATCATGGAGTGCTCCCCCCGCTCTCCGTTAAATAGTCAAGGGATCTTTTAACGGATCTTTTAGTTCAAGGTAACCAACTCTTATGAAAATAATAAAAAAATTAAATCTGGGGCATGTTGGCCATGAGATCTATGGGGAGTGCAAGTGGCCAATATCAGCAGGTGCAGTGAGGTAAGAGGCAGAGGCAGGGCCTGGTTTGGTTTAAAGGAGCTAAAAAGAACAGATTTAAAAGAATTTTATATTCAACCTTACACTGGTGCTTAACGTGCCACAGAACTTAATTGAAAGTTATAGAACGCTAGAAGGCCTGGATAGAGTGATATTTCCATTAGGAGTAGAGACTCGGATCCAAGGGCACAACCTCAGAGTAAAGGGACTCCCTTTACAACCGAGGTGAGGAGAAATTTCTTTACCAAAGAGGGCTGTGAGGCCCAGGTCATTGAATGTCTTTAAGACAGAGACAGATAGGTTCTTGATGAATAAGATCAGGTGTTATGGGGAAAAGGCAGGAGAATGGAAATCAGCCATGATTGAATGGTGGATCAGACTCAATATGCTGAATGACCTAATTCTGCTCCTATGTCTTAAGGTCTTAATTAGCTCTTGCAATCCCCTCAAGTCACTCAAATGAGATACCCAATCAGACTGAGTTTCCCAAGCGCTGTCCATGGGATACGGGATCAGGGACACCCCTTAAGGGAGATGAGACAGCAGTAGGGAAACACGTGGCACAGCGGTTAGCACTGTTGCTTCATAGCATTAAGGATCCGGATTCAGCTCTGGCCTCGGGTGACTGGGTAGGTTTCCTCTGGATGCTCTGGTTTCCTCCCACAGTTCAAAGATATGCCTGTTAGATGGATTGGCCAAATTAAATTGTCCCCCAATGCCCCAAGTGTGTAGATTAGATGGATTGGCTCTGGTAAATGTGTGGGGTTATGGGGATTGGGCAGAGGGCCTACATATTCTGTCAGAGAGTCGGTGCAGACTCAATGGGTCAAATGACCTCTTTCTGCACTGTAGAGATTCTGTGATTCAGACGTAAGATCAAAATAAGGAATAATTCCTTCAAGTACTGGACAGGTGGTCACCCTGTCTTTAACATCCAATTCAAAGCAAAATTATCCAAAAGACTACATCTCCGACATTCCAGGATTCCTTCAGTTACTCTATTTAAAGAGTCAGTGTAGGTTTTGAGCTCCAGTTTTTGAAGTGCAGGATTGTATCACAACCTGCTGACTTAGAGTGTAGAGTGTTCCTACTGAACAACATCTGGCCTTACTCTCTTCCCAAATGCAGCATGTTGTAAATGTGGAATCTTCTCTATACTGCTGTTGCCTTGTACTTTTTTATGTAGGCTTTAGCAGTTCAATAGGGCAACTGAATATAAAGCTATAAACTCAGCAATAACCATCTGAGAGTTTGAGTATCGAGCTTCAGCCTCATAACCATGTAACATTATTCATTACAATAGACTGTAATGTGATTGTATAGCAAAGGGAAAAGGAAAATTTCCATTTCACTTTAATCCAGCATTCTTAGGACAGGAATAGGCCATTCAGCCCTTTCATCAATTCTATCATTCAATTAGATTATGGCTGAACTCCATTTACCCTAATTCCTTAACTATTTAAACACAGCCAGAAAGAAATGAATTCTTGAGGAACAGTTCTGACCAGCAACTTAATTCCCCCATAAAAACTAGGTTGAAAATTGAGACACCTATGACTCAGATCATTTATTAGGCTGAAAAGAATCATGCTGCCAAAGCTTTTCATTCTGTACTCATCAGGACAATTGCAAGAATGCCAAGTTTCACAATAATTTATATTATTGGAGAAAAGCGTGCTGATTATTTTGTAAGTCAACACTGATTGGTTGAGGTGTTGCCATGGAAAAAGCAGTGGGTAAACTACATGCTTCTCAAGCTCCAAGGTTATTTAAACAATATGAAAGGCTTGAACATATTCCTTTAGTTTCCCAGCCAGTTAGTATCCTTTTCTCTTGTACAATAAGTTATTGTGATCCTTTGAAATTTGGGAATTTTGCATTTGTCCGAATGAAAGTTGAAAGGTTTCACTCAGCAACATAGAATCATAGAATTCGTACAGTGCAGAAGGAAGCTATTCAGCCTATTTGCTCTAAATTTCTGTTGGAGTATCTTACCCACCTCCTGACCAATCCCCATAACTCCACTAATCCATCTAACCTACAGTAAGAGTAAATTTACATTTACAGTAAGAGGCGATTTAGCATGGCTAATGCACATAACCTGCACATTTTTGGACAATGGGAGGAAATCAGAACAGCCAGGGGAAACTCACGCAGACACAGGGAGAATGTGCAGACTCCGCACAGACAGTGATCCAAGCTGGGAATTGAACCCAGGTCCTTGGAGCTGTGAGGCAACAGTGCTAACTACTGTGCCACTGTGCTGTGTGCCACCAAATATCAGCAATATTCAAGTTCCATACCACCAAGTTTAGAGTTTACTTATTAGTGTCACACGTAGATTCACATTAACACTGCACTGAGGTTACTGTGAAAATCCCCTAGCCACCACACTCCAATGCCTGTTTAGGGACACTAAGAGAGAATTTGGTGTGGCCAATGAACCTAACCAGCATGTCTTTGGGACTATGGGAGGAAACCGGAGCACTCGGAGGAAACCCATTGCAAAAACTGGGACAGGCTCCACACATACAGTGACTAAACTGAAATTGAACCTGTGTCTCTGATGTTGAGAGGGAGCAGTGCTAACTACTGTGTCACCATGCCATCCATGTGCCACCGTGCCCTCTTAGTGATAGTATTTATTGTGCTTTTATTTTAACTCCAAAATAACAGGGGGGCTAATTTAAAAGAAAAATGTTAAAAAAATCCAAAAAATAATTTAAAGTAACACTTGTGCTGGAATTCTACAGCCCTGCTGCCATGGAGTGAAGCAAGGGACTGTCAATGGAAATGTCTGTTGACCTGGTTGACCTGTGAATTGCCAGTGGTGGGAATTGCTAGTCTCTCTCGAGCCTTGGTTCGCTTGCCTTTTTATTCCAAGAGAACTGAGCCAGCCTTGAGTTGGAACAGGGCGATCATTTTTTGTTAGGAAAAGCAAACACTAGTCCTGATAGTTAAAAAAAACAATCTAATTGAAAACACTTCCATCAGCAACAAGTTTCCGGCCCACATCTTTGAGCCAAAAACATTGTGTGTTTGGTGTCAGGTGGAACTTTCAATCTGAGATTGATTCTTACTGTTAGGCAAAGGCGTAGTAAAATCAAGGTCAGCAACAGCTGTGGTCTAATTACACGGAGGAATAAACTCAAGGGGCTGAATGGCCATCCCCCGTTTCTGTGTTTTTTCTGCTTATTGATTTTCTAATTTATTCACTGCATTGGTTGATTTCCTGTGGCTTTGTCAACAGCGAGTCAGAGATCCTATTGTTTTCTAACAACAGGGGTGTTGTGCTATGTGAAATACAAACTGTTATCAAGGCCTGTGTGTTTACGATGAAGGAATAAATTAATTTCCATTTTCTTTATGTGGCATTCATTTATACCGGTGGTTAAAGATCAAATGCTACAACTGTCCTCTTTCCTTGTGTTAAAGAGAAGTTTCAAGTCATGTTTTGATTTCATTTGATTTATTATCATATGTATTGTATACAGTGAGAAATATTGTTTCTTGCACACTATACAGACAAAGCATACCATTCTTAGAGCACAAAAGCAAGAAGTCCACCAGTGCCTCTATTTTCTCAGGAGGTGAAAGAAATTTGGCATGACTCCTAAGGCTCTCACCAGTTTTCACAGATCACCATAGAGAACATCCTTTCTGGATATATCACAGCTAAGTATGGCCCCTACTCTGTCCAAAACTGCAAAAGACTTCAAAGGATTGTGAATGCAGCCCAGTCCATCGTGCAAACCAGCCTACCATCCATTGACTCTGTCTATACTTCCCGCTGCCTCAGCAAAGCAGCCAGCATAACCTAGGATCCCTCTGTCAAGAGAAAGATACAAAAGTGAGATCACGTACCATCCAACTCAAGAACAGCATTTTCCCTGCTGCCATTAGACTTTTGAATGGACCTTCTTATATTTGGTTGATCTTTCTTCACACCCTAGCTATGACTGTTAACACTATATTCTGCACTCTCTCCTTTCCTTGTTAAGGAGATGTGTCAGCTCACAGGATTTCCTCCATCAGCCATTTTGAACAAGTCCTCCAATTATTTTGGATTACACTTTCTCCTGATATATCCTGACCTGGCTCTCGCAGCTGCTTCTTCCTTCTCCCATTTCCTATTCCATAGTTGCTGTGATGCTCCTTCACTGTCACTAGATCAAAATCCTGGACCTCCTTTCCCAACAGAGGGATATGCCTCCACCACGTGGACTGCAGTGGTTCAAGAAGGTAGCTCATTACCACCTTCCGAAGGACAAATGAGAATGGGCAACAAAAGTAGGCCTGGCCCATGGTATTCACATTGTGTGAAAGAATATAAACAATCCTCCTTCTGCAGTTCTTCTTCCTTGTTCTGCTATTTGCTGTTCTTTATTCCCACCCTCTTCCCTGCCTCCAACCATTACCACTAACCCATCCTCCTCATATCATGGCATTCCTCTCACTGCATCCATTTCTGTCTTACTTTCTCATTCCTATATCCTGTGCTGCATTTCAACCCCTATCGTACACACCCTAAATGCACTTATAACTTGTCTGCAGCTCTATTCCCCTATCTTACCCCACACTCCCTGAGTTGCATGACACATCCCAGTTCCTCCAACTTACTGATTACGCTGATTGGCATCGGGAGACAATGTAGTGATAATGTTTAATAATGGTTTACTAATCCAGAAGTCCAGGCTAATGTTCTGGGGACATGGGTTCAAATCCTACATGGCAGATGGTAAATCACAGAACCCCAACAGTGCAGAAAGAGATTATTTGGCCTATCAAATATGCACCAATTCTCCAAAAGAGCACCTTACCTAGGCCCTTCCCCCACTTTATCCCTATAGTGCTGTGCATTCATCATGGCCAATCCACCTAATCTGCACATCTTCGGACACTGAGGAACAATAATTTAAATTAATCTTAAATCGCAGAGCTCATGCAGAAATGGTGACCATGAAACTATCATTGATTGTTGTAAAAACCCAATCTGGTTCACTAATATTCTTTAGGGAAGGAAATCTGCCATCCCATTTGGAATGAGCTACGTGACTCTGAAGACAGAGCAATGTGGTTGACTCCTAACTGACCAATGGTGTGGCAAGCCACTCAGTTTAAGAGCAATTAGGCATGGGAATCAAATGCTGGGTTTGCCAATGATACCACATCCTATGAAAAAATACATTTAAAAAATAGCTTCTGTACATCTGCGCCTATCTCAACCACCCCTCCTTTCTCTACATGTTCTTGTTCTGCCACTTCTCTCAGTGCCCCCTTCTTCCATTTTCCCTCTTGTATATAAAAATAGTAACAAGCCAAATGATCCATGTAGGTATTTTTGTTCCACTTGAGCCTCTTACGATCTGACTTCCCGCATCTCAACATAATGTTTTACCACTTTCTCCCTCAAAATCACCCTTTAAATTTATCAATGCCTCAATTTCAATGCTGTCTCTGCAGCATTCTTACTTGTCCCAGGCTAAAGATTTCCTTTTGAATTCTCTATTGGATTAATTAATGACTTGTATGCATTCATAAAGCCCAGCTTTCGATCAGCCACAAGCCAGTCCATCTTTCTTTTTAACTTTTTTTATGTGATGTGGACGTTGCTGACAAAGCCAGAATTTATTGCCCATCCTTAATTCCTCTTCAACTGAGTGGCTTGCTAAGGCCATTTCAGAGGGAAATTAAGAGTCAATCACATTGCTGTGGATCTTCAGAAGTGTACAGGCCAGACTGGGATAGGACAGCAGATTTCCTTCACTAAAGGCATGAATGAACCACTTGGGGTTTTTACAATTGATGATAGTTTGTGGTCATCATTACTTATGATACAGATTTTAATAACTGAATTTACATTCCATCAGCCCCTAGAGCATTAATCTGGGTCTGTCAGTTCACTGAGATAACTATTCTGCTACCTTCTCAACCTCTCTGAACTTTATCAAACTCTTTCATTACCCTAATCAAGTCACCCCACAACCTTCACATTCAATATGCCATGTTCAATATTCCCTTTTTTGCTAATCGCTCATAGGATGTGGGCAGTGCTGGTTGGGCCAGCATTTATTGACCAGCCCTAAGGGGTATATGGATCTGGAGTCACATATAGGACAGGTAAGAACATTAGTGAACTAGATGGTTTTTACAACAATCAGCAATGATTTCATGGTCACTACAAATTCTTAATTCCAGATATTTTTCATTGAATTCAAATTCCATCAGCTGCTGTGGCAGGATTCGAACCCGAGTCCATGGAACATTTCGAATTAGTTGTTTAGCGACAATACCACTACGCCATTGTGCCCCAGATTTACAGAAGCAAAATCCATTTATAAATGTGGATAGATGGAGAAAAGGTAAAGAGTGATAAAAACGTGATGACAGGAGGTTGAGTGGCACAGACAGGAAATGTGTGTTACAAAGAACAAAGAACAAAGAGCAACACAGCACGGGAAACAGGCCCTTCGGCCCAACGAGCCCACGCCGCCATCCTAACGTCCTAATGACATATCCTTGTCTTTAGGCTATGCCTATTGTTGAAGATTCCCATATATGGACCAATATAGGGACAATTTGTTACCCAATCAGCCTAAGAGCACATTTTTGGGATGTGGGAGGAAACCGGAGCACCCGGAGGAAACCCACGCAACCACGGGGAGAACGCGCAAACTCCCGCAGACACAGGCCCAAATCCATGTGTCAGCACAGCAACAGCAATAGTCTCTGAGCTGTCATGTTGCCCATCAGATGGTCCAGTTTAAGCATACACTGACGACGTGAAGCACTAGGCAACTCCTGAAGCAACCTCCAAGAGCAGCTCTCGCACGACATGCCGCATGCATGCCCCTTCTTGGTCAACAAGGTGGACCGAATTGCCTGCGGAAACAAATAAGACTTAATTAAACATGCTAAAAAAAAAACTAAGACATTCCCGAGACGAAACTAAAAGATAGTCTACTACTATTTGGTCCTCCCGATATTCAAACAGTCCTGCTATATCCCTCTATCTGCAGACCGCTCATGTGGCTGTCCAAGAGACCCTTAAACAACCCTAGCGTGCCTGCTCCCACCACCTTACTCGGCAGTGCATTCCACACTCCCACTACCCTTTGTGTGAAAAAACTGGCCTCTAATATTTGTGTTGCTGAAAGATTTTTAATATATTGTAGACAGATACTATTCAGGGACAAATAAGGGAACACAGAATTACAACTATAAGCAGAAACTTTTATTAACAAAATTCTTACTCTTTGAAACTTCCTTCTAAAGATGAAGGGTCAGGCGATTTGAAACATTGTTTTTGGACATCAGTATTTCAAACCTGTTTCTATCACCACACATTAACACTACCAGTTATTATATTAAATTGCAGATCCCATTTACAAGCACTACTGCTTTCAGAAAACAAGAGATCTTGAATCAACATTTTCGTGAAAGGATTTAAACGTTTCATTGATTGTACTTTTCAAGCAAGGTCATGGTCTAAGATTTAAAAAAATTTTTTTTATTAGTGTCAAAGTAGGCTTACATTAACACTGCAATGAAGTTACTGTGAAAATCCCCTAGTCGCCACACTCTGGCGCCTGTTCGGGTACGCTGAGGGAGAATTTAGCGTGGCCAATGTACCTAACCAGCACGCCTTTGGACAGCAAGAGGAAAACCACACAGACATGGGGAGAAAGTGCAGACTCCGCACAGACAGTATCCCAAGCTAAGAACTGAACCCAGCTCCCTGATGCTGTGAGGCAGTAGTAATAGCCACAGTACCATCCAGTGTACCCACAACAAGTTTAGTCATATCATTTTTTAAGAGAGATGCGGAGAATGAGGTGGGTGGGGGGGCAGCAAGTTGAATCCGATAACGGAGCTGGAAAGTGTCACTGGGCTGCATCTATAAAGAATCTGACTCTAACAAGTGAGAACTGCTTGCAGCTTTCTGGTTGAATTTTTTTTAAACTTCATGCAGTTCACATTATCTGACAGACAAGTTATATAGAAACAGCACACTGTTCAATTCTTCAAATGGAACGGTTAAAACTGAATTTAGTAAGAACGATCTGATGACCGCTGCAAGAAAATACTCCAGTTTTTCTGGCATTTTGCCCCAGATGCGAGTACATATTAACGGCACATCCTGCATGCACAAAGAACACATACATCGAAATGGAGCTTTCAAGGAGGTGTCTGGATTAGCCTCTGTCCCCTGGCAAATCAGGCCAAAATCAGCTGGAAAATTCCCACTGAAAATAATAGGAATCCTCCACAATCTCCACATGAAGAGGGCTAAACCCCCATCAGGCCTTGTTGAGGGTCAGATCACAGTTAAAGGGTTAATCTCGAATTGCCCACCAGGAAAGCTGATGAATAGACTTCAGTTAACCAGAACAATTAGCAGTAGTTAAATAAAAAGGGCACTTTCCCATGTGTGGGATCACGAGCATCGGCAGTGGTTCCTTCTTTAGGAATGAATGCTCAAGGGTTAAAGAAACTGGACCCCACCATCTGTAATAATAAAAGAGCACCTGGCCACAACACTGTTTTTGGGTTGAAGAGACACAATGGCAAATTCTTGCTTATTGTCTCTGGTGGTGTTCTTTGAGAAAATAAACCTATGCTTGACCAGCTTTTGCCATGATTTACAGAGATATGGTTTATATTCTGCAAGCGCAGCGAGAGGGGGTTGCCAAGCAGCAGCAGCAGCTCCATCCGGCCTAGCTGTCCCTGTCCCGTGCATCAGGGCCTGCGTGGTTGCCAGCAGCACCAGCCGATACTCGGTCAGCAGCTTCTCCAAGCACTCGGTACAGCGCCGGAGGTTGGCTTCCTGCTGGCTGAAGCTCTCCCCGCCATTGAGTCTGTCGATCCAGTAGAAGGCTGACATGCTGTCCACTATGAGGAGGCAGAGGGCAGGGCGGCTGCAAACCATGGTCTCCAGCGAGTGCAGCAGGAGCAGCAGCTGGCTACTACTGCTGCAGTTGACGAGAAATAGGCGCCCCAGGCACTGCTTCACCGCCTCCTCTGTGCTTCGCACCAGGCGATGCTCCAGAATGGTGACCAGGCGCAGCATGTCGAAGTGGTAATCCGTGTCGATGAACAGGACCTCAACCTGAAGACCCCCTGCTGATTCTGGGAGGATGCAGGATGCTGCCAGGTGATACAGCATTTCTGTCTTTCCTGCTCCCTCTGGACCGTGGAACTCCACAGTGTCTCCTGTGAGTGTGCAGAAGTAAAAGTCAGCATCAAACTTCAAAAAAAAATCACCAAGGTACGCCTTTTGTATAACTTTCTTTCCCAAACAAGGAACATTTGTCCTTCCGAACAGATTCCACAGTAATTATCCCAAAATGCTAAATTCCATTTCTTTGCTTATGATCAGAAATCAAAGTGGAATCACTTTGAAATGTCCACGCATTTATTTAAAAACTATAATTAAAGCAATTCCTAGCAGGCACCATCATATATTAAGGTGGTGTCATTAATTACTGTGCCATTAATTTTTCAAAGTACAACACCACAAAGGCTCTCAGTTTCAGACTGCCCTGCATTTAATGGCGTAAAGCTCATAATTGTGGATGATAACGACTGCTCCAATCTGGAGCATTCTCAACGGCTGAGCTTGTTCAGACATCTGAGCCACGAGACAGTAACCAGGTTTGATCGAGGCAACTGAATGTAGCGAGGCCGCAATACAGGGGCTATGAAGAACCTGTGCCCCAAGGCTAGGATTGGGGAGGGTTCCAGTAACCTCCACTAGCACAGTTATACCGGATAAGAAACAAAAACAGAAAATTCTGGAAAATCCCAGCAGGTCAGCCAGCACCCTTGGAGAGAGAATGCAGCCAATGTTTTGAGTCTGGATTATCCTTGGTAATTGGATGAGGACTTGTTCAAGATTGGCTATCGTGCCCACATTCATGTGAAGTGGGTGTGGCCATTGCTTAGTGATACCCTGCAAGTCTATTAATCCAGAAACTCAACTAACGTCTGGGTATCCGGGTTCAAATCTTGTCCGGTAGCTGGTGGAATTTGAATTCAAAGAACAAAGAACAAAACAGCACGGGAAACAGGCCCTTTGGCCCAACGAGCCCGCGCCACCACCTCAATGTTCCCACTTCTACCCGTGATCCCTGTCTATGTTTATAGATCTATGGATTAAAAACCAAATTTGAGACAATTTAGGGAGAATTTGTTTTGCCAATTAGCCTAAGAGCACATCTTTGGGATGTGGGAGAAAACCGGAGCACCCGGAGAAAACCCACGCAAGCACGGGGAGAATGCGCAAACTCCCACAGACACAGGCCCAAATGCATGTATCTGCACAGCACAGCGATAGTCACTGAGCTGTCGTGTTGCCCATCAAATGGTCCAGGTCAAGCGTACACTAACGACGTGAAGCACTAGGCTACTCTCAAAAAATCCAAGAGCAGCCCTCTCACGACCCATCGCGTGTATGCCCCTTGTTAGACAACAAGGTGGACCAAAGCACCTTTAGGATAAAAACAAGTACATCAATATCATCATCTATTTACACACTTCCCAGGGACTCCCAAGGCTCATGATCCCTATTTTAAATCAGTTTTCTATACCCCTCCATTTCCATTCTGTTCATGTGCCCATCTAAGTATTTCTTAAATAACTCCAGAGTACCTGCCTCCACCACTTTACTTGGCAGCGCATTCCATACCCCCACCACCGTCTGTATGAAAAAACTCCCTCTAGTATCCAAATTATACCTTACCCACCTCACCCTAAGCCTGTGACCCCTCGTGCTATTCGAGTCTATCCTAGGAAAAGCTTAACCCTGTTTACTTTATCTATACCCCTCATAATCTTGTACACCTCTATTAGATCTCCTCTAAGTCTACGTCTTTCTAAGGAAAACAGCCCCAAGTTGCCTAACAATTCCTCGAAACTCAGACCCTGAAATAAATCTGGAATTAAGAATCTACCAATGACCATGAAACCATTGTCGATTGTCGGAAAATCCCATCTGGTTCACTAATATTCTTTAGGGAAGGAAAGCTGCCGTCCTTACCTGATCTGGCCTTTGTCTGACTCCAGAGTCACAGCAATATGATTGACTCTTAACTGCCTTTTGAAAAAGGGCAACTAGGGATGGGCAATAAATGCTGGCCAGCCAGCGACACCTATGTTCCATGAATGATTAAAAAAATCAAATACTGTTAGATATTCTGCATTCAATGAATGATGCGGCAGAGGGGAGTCAATAATCTCAGAGGCAGAAGGCCAAAAAAAAGTGATCAACTCTGTAGCCCCCCTGCAATAATAGTTTAAAAATCTAAAATCTACTTACGTTATGTTTGCTTTATAAAACTGATACTTTAATCCATCTCAACATCATGACTTTAATCTTGTGCCAGCACAGTCACCTCAGATTTAATATAGCCAACTGGTAAGATTCCAGACAAAACGGTTACAGAACGGACAATGATTTAGTCCTTTAAATCAACCAGGAGGTTTCATCACACAAAGGTCCCTCGCCACCCAACCCTCAGAGCGAGAAGCTGTGCCATTTGCATCGATGCACATTAAACATAGTCCGAGCAGGCGACTGTGAAACAGGCAACCTGGAGAGGCTGTATGTAAGTCGGTCTGAGGGAAGATATATGTGGGTTACCAAGGGAACAAGCCCCTGCAAGGCAGCAGATGCGACTCCCCATTAGCTCCCAGTTTAGGCTATCGGAGCTCTGGACCGATCAAAGCTATATGCAAATTCGGGGTAAATATTTTAAAATAAAGAAGAAATGCGCATATAATTAGCACTTCTAACGACCTCCGGATGTCCCACAGAGCTAGACAGCCAATGAAATATTTTGTAAATCAAGTTGTAGGGAAACAAGACATCCAATTAGCACATAGCAAGTTCCCACCAACAAATGTGAGAGAAACGATCAGACTGTGTCTGAGAAATTCAATCTCTCTACTCCCAGTTTACAGGCAAAGGGGTCAATCATTGTGGATGCTGTGTGCACATACATTCTATACTAGAAGCATGTTACTGACCACATTGAAGTGGGCTCCAATTTAGATGACCAGGATGCTTAGTAAAAGTTGTGTAAAATGTTCATTACAAAATGCTTGTTGTAGGATGATTTTCTGAAAGGCACTGCCTAACTCATCCTGTGGGACCCACACTCCCACCAATCAGGGTACTCACAAGCAGAGGAACTTGTGCCCCTTATGTGGCTCATCTGCATCCAAACAGGCCATCACTGGGTCAACAGCAAAGGAGCCCTGGCATTGGGGCCACCCTTGAAATTAGTGGACAGCTTGCAACTAGAATTGAATTTGGTCAATAAGAACATAGGAATTAAGGGCAAGAGTAAGCAATTCAGCCCTTCGAGTCTGCTCCATTATCCTATCTGATCGTGGCTGATTGCTGTCATATCCCAACTCCACTTCCCTGCTTTTCTCCATAGCTCTTTATCCCGCTTTTGATCAGATATTTATCTATCACTTTCTTGAATCCATTCATCGATTCTGCATCCACTGCACTTTGGGGCAGAGAGTTCCACAGATTCACAACCTTCTGTGAGAAATAGCTTCTCTTTAGCTCTTTCTTGAACTCCCCCCCCACTCTCACCTTCCAACTTACTCTACAAGAATGACCTCTTGTCCTAGACTGTTCTAGAAAGGGGAACATTTGGTTAGCATTTACTTTGTCAACCACGCTGAGGATTTTATATACTTCAACCAAATCCCCCCTCATTCTTCTGTACTCCAGTGAGTACAAATCCAAGCTATTCAACTGCTCCTCATAAGACAACCTCTTCAAACATGAAATCAATATAGTGAACCTCTTCTGAACTGCCTCCAGTGCCACCAAACCCTTGTCAAAGAAGGTGACCAAAACTGTACACAATAGTGTTTCACCAAATGTGGTTTCACCAATGCCTTATACAATGGTCACAACACTTCTCTACTTCTATACTCTAGACTCTTTGTAATAAATGCTAAGATTCCGTTTGTCTTCCTTTTAACATTCTGCACCTGCATACCCACTTCCTCAGACTTATGCACAGATACCTTTTGAATCTATATCCTATTTAAATAGTAATTCGCCCTTTTAATTTTCCAGCCAAAATGGATAACTTTGCATTTTTTTTACCCAAAGGGTGGTTCGGGAGTGGAATGCCCTGCCTGCAGCAGTTGTAGATGCGCCACGTTTGGTGGCGTTTAAGAGGTTAGTTGATAAGCATATGGAAGAGAAGGGAATGGTTTAGTTTGGAGGGGCATTGCTTTTTATATTGGTCGGCGCAACATCGAAAGCCGAAGGGCCTGTTCTGTGCTGTAATGTTCTATGTTCTATTTGTAAACTTTTTATCTCCTCATCACAGCCTGCTTTCACACCTATTTCTGTGTTGTCAGAAAATTTCACTATGTTACACTCTGCCCTGCTTGTAGATCATTAGTATAGATTGTAAATAGTTGTTGTCTGTGAACTGAACTAGCGCGCCTTTGGACTGTGGGAGTAAACCAGAGCACGTGGAGGAATCCAACGCAGACATGGGGAGAACGTGCAGACTCTGCACAGACAGTGACCTAAGTGGGGAATTGAACCTGGGTCCCTGGCGCAGTGAAGCAGCAGTGCTAACCATTCTGCCACTGGGACAATCTCCCAACCAAAAGTGCTTCAATAAACCATTCCTCCTATCTTTAATGCACCAAAAATTCTTGATGTAGAGATGCCGGCGTTGGACTGGTGTAAACTCAGTAAGAAGTCTTACAACACCAGGTTAGAGTCCAATCAATTTATTTGATAGTAACCACACATGCTTTTGGAAACGGTGTTCCTTCATCAGTGTGTGGAAGATTCTGATCAGAGAAGGGCATATAAAATCACACACGGTTTACAGAATCCTGATCATTCTAATCAGTATTCTGAACCTTCCACACACCCGATGAAGGAACACTGTTTCTGAAAGCTTGTGAGATTACTAACAAATAAACTGGTTGGACTCTAACCTGGTGTTGTGAGACTTCTTATGGAAAATTCTTACCATAATTGTCCTTACTTTCTCCGCTTAACAGTTCAACTTTTTGGATTTTGTTCTACGAAACAAACAGCAATACCAAAACCAGAACAAAAGTCAAACATTTTTCAAATGTAACTCCATTTGTCTAATATTTAATTGGAATCTTTAAGAAATACTCCTGCACAACCTCTCAGTGCCTCTTTGATTCCTTTTCTGACAAAGCTGGAAGTAGCTGATGCCAAAACATTGAATGTATTCAAGAGGCGGGCTGGATATAGCACTTGGGGCGAATGGGATCAAAGGTTATGGGGAGAAAGAGGATTAGACTATTGAGTTGGGTGATCAATCGTGATTGTGATGAACGGTGGAGTAGGCTCGAAGGGCCAAATGGCCTCTTTCTGCTCCTATGTTTCCTCTAAGTAGCTACATCTTGCGAGGTGGAGGGATGCTGATCTTCCAGCAACGATGCTTCTGATGGCTGTGGTAAGTGACCTTGAGTAGCTTTGGGCTTTAAGTATCCAGTCTCAGGCTGCAACACCTAGGCAAAGTGAGGCAGCCTGGTCCAGCTGGCTGCAGTGGTGCTAACAATGACAGGGTGCAATGGGTACTAAGGGAAGTGGAAATGTCAACTGTCTGACAGCGGTGAGGCTGGAGGTATCAGGAGAAAGCTATTGTGAAGAGAGGGCAGGGTTTTCACGTCAATGAATCCACAAAGCGATCAGAACGGTGAACTGAAAGTTCAGCTCTTTCACACTGGCCGACTCTTCGGCCCCTTCCCACTTGGGGCGGAACTAGAGGCTGCAGAGGATCATTCTCCTTCTGTCTGCACTGAGTGTTCAAAGCAGGATCAGATAACCTTTAAAGGTGTGAACAGGGAATCAAGCTATGGTTCTTGCAGCCAGTTTCCTCCTCCTCAATCACCCCACTCATCAGCAATTGGAAAACGCCTCCACTTTGTGGCTGCCTTGAAATGGCATCACATGCATAATTCCCACTCCTTCCCCCCACCATTGACAAATGGCTTGCAAGAAGCAGCACTGGCTGCAACCCATCTCTGTAAAATGAGCCACCAGCATGAATTTTGTGTGCCCCTTGCTTCTATGCCAACAGGTGCATGCTGTTCATGCCATGCCTTCTTTGTGCCAGTCTCTTGTCCAGCTAATGTGGTAATGGTGACAAATATTGTCCAGGATAGCGAGAGCACTCTCCTGTTTTGTTTTTTGAATAGTGCGGTAGGGTCTTCTGTTTCACCCTTAATCGGCTCAAGGGACACAGAGCACTTTATAATAGATTCCTCTCTGAAATGCAGTCACCTTTGTAAATGTTGTGACGGCTCAATTGTATACAGCAAGTGTAGAGAAATTGCCTACTCTCGCTAACACAGAGGGTGGATTGCCTCTCCCTGTTCTGCTTTTCAGGTAAGCAAAGAACTTATCAAAGCTAAACTTGTGGTGGGGCAAGGGTGGGGGCAGAGAAAAATTATATCAGAGCTTTAAATTCTTACAGCAGTGGAACGTTTTTTTGTTTTCTATCACATAGAATCCCTACAGTGCAGAAGGAGGCCGTTCAGTCCATCATGCCTGTACTGACAATAATTCCACCTGGGCCCTATCCCTGTAAGCCCATGTATTTACGCTGTTAATCCCCTGACACTAAGGGACAATTAACATGGCCAATCCATCTAACCCACACATAGAATCCATACAGTGCAGAAGAAGGCCATTCAGCCTGGACCTTCTCATCCAGACCCTATCCCTGTTACTCCATAAATGTACCATTCTAATTTCCTGACACTAAGGGACAATTTACCATGATCCAGTGCACCTAACCAGCACGTCTTTCGAAACCGAAGCACCCAGAGGAAACCCATTCAGAAATGAGGGGAACGTGCAGACTGCACACAGACAGTCGCTCGAGGCTGGAATTGAACCCGGGTCCCTGGTATTGAGAGGCAGCAGTGCTAACCATTTGATTTGCACATTTCCACCACCCCAATTAATTGCTTCAATTTTGCAATTTCCAGTAAAAATCGCCCCAGCTGTATGTGCAGAGATTTCAACAGGACACAGAGTTGCAGCAAGGTTGGGGTTGCTGCAAACTAAAGCAGCCTGACTCAATGCATGCCCTCACACTCATTATAAGCTTTCAATGGAGGCAATTTGATGGCAGCACCTGAACAGATTTAAGGTGATGATTTATTTTTATAAAAAAGCAGTACGTATCAAGGAGCCAGATGTGCAGCAAGCTCCAAAAACTGAGAAACATTCCCCAACTCTTTCCTACTTGCACTGCTTCATAATGCAAATGAGGAGCCAGCAAGTGATTTTTTAAAAAAAAAAGTCACACGCATGACAAGCAGGAGGCAATCAGTCTGGCACTGCGCATTATGTCACCACCGCTGACAACACTGGCATCACCCCTGTTGTTTATAGTTGGTTGGGGGAAAATAAATAAAGTCAAAGCTCCTACCTTCTGCCATCAATTTTGAAAACGCAGCGGTGGGGTGGTGGATTTTGTGTCGCTCTGTTTTTATAGTGGCAAACAAGAGCTGAGTTATGGGTTGATTCAGTTCTTATTGATAACACCAGTGAGGTGTCGTACAGCAGCAACTGAATACATTAAGGCAGGAAAGAAATATTTCTCAATAAACCCAAGGTTCTGGGTGATGCAGTGAATCAGGAGGACCATGGTTTGGAATTCAGACTGTGCCAAGGAGATTAAAACTGTCGTCAAATCTCTGCGGGATTCCCGCACAAAAATGAGATTCAGCTAGCCTGGTCCAAGTGCCATTAATCAGGAATCCAGGGTGCAAAACTGGCCCATAACTCAACACTGAGGAGCCATAAAGGACAGCTGGTGCGAGGAGAGGAGATATCGTAGTGGAAAAGGTTGCAGTTTAAAGGCTGGTGACAATGTTGGGAGAGTGCCCAATTCTCTTTCACCCATATCTAACCCTAGACTGCTCCAGAATTGGGAATATCTCATCTCCGTAAAGGGCTCAAAGCAACGTTTTACAGGTTTCTGATTGCAAATTATTTTAACCATGTAGAGATTATTGATGGGCAGCATTTGGAACACTGCAGGGGTGCAGCGATCTCTGCAACCCTAATCTCGCAGCAATGTTGGCTCCCCTACTTTCAGTACATTAACAATTTGGACAGCTTTGACAGGAGCAATTCTAAAATTGACAACACCTAGAAACAGGAGACTGGACGATTTTAAAATTAATTCTTGTTGGAAAAAAAACGTACGAGGGATAGTGAGGGTGGGAAGAGGGGCTGAATATATTTCAGGGCTGTCTGAGAGATCAGGCTGGTTCCTGGGATGGCAGGTCTTAAAGTTAAATTTTATTTATTAGCAGGCTCACACTAACAATGCAATGAAGTTATGTGAAAATCCTCGCGTCGCTACATTTCAGCACCTGTTCAGGTACACCGAGCGAACATTTAATGTGGCCAACGTGCCTAACCCTGCACATCTTTGGGATGTGGGAGGGAACTGTAGTAGCCGGAGGAAATCCACATTGACACAGGGAGAACGTGCAGACTTTACAGTGACCCAAGCTGGGAATTGAACATGGGTTTCCAGCACTGCGAGGCAGCAGTGTTAACCACTGTGCCACCATGGCGCCCTATCATATGAGGAGAGACCAAGTCGGTTAGGATTACGTCCACTAGAGTTTAGAAGAATGAGAGAGGATCTCATAGAAACTTATAATATTCTAACAGGGTTAATTCAGAAAGAATGTTCCCAATGGTGGGGTGGTCCAGAACTAGGGGTCACAGTTTGAGGATAGGACTAAGGTGAGGAAAAATTTCTTCACCCTGAGAATGGTGAATGTGTGGAATTCACTACCATCAAAAGTAGTTGACGCTAAAACGTTGCCTAATTTCAAGAAGAAATTAGATATAGCTCTTGGGATTAATGGGATCAAAGGATATGGTAGGGGGTGGGGAGAGGGGATCAGGATATTGAGTTGATGATCAGCAATGATCAGAATGAGTTTCGAAGCAGGCTTGAAGGGCCGAATAGCCTACTCCTGCTTCTAGTTTCTGTCACTGCAGAGCCCAAAGCTGTGGAATTCCCTTCCTAAACCTCTCCCTTGCTACTTCATTGTGAGCCTCTCTTTAAAGCTATGCCAATGACTAACCTTTTGGTCACCTGTCCTAATACCTCATGATATATGACTAGGCATCAAATTCAATTTGATAATCGTTCCTATAAAGTGACCTGGGACATTTTGTCAAGTTGAAAGGATTACCTGAATGCAAGTTGCTGAGGGAGTGAGCCAAAAATCTTTCAGAATAAAAAGTGGGATGAAAGCATATTGTAGTCTTATGATTTTCTGCTTTTTTTTGTGCAGTTAACTAGTCTTTGAACAGTGCCCCAAGTATTATGAGTGGAGAATGGTCAAGGGACCTCAAATAAAAATCTATTTCTTTAGATTCAAAGACTGAACTGTTGTGTGGAGTGTGAAGATTACTGTGCTCAATGTCAGAAAATAAATATGTCTTTTCAGTTTTTTTAGTTAAAAGTCTTAATGAAGTCACCGGATCTGAATGGTTATAATGAAAAATATACTTATCTAATTACTGAAATGTTCATGATTGGTTAAGAATTCAGCTTAAACAATTAGAATCTACAGACTCTTATAGAATCCCTACTGTGCAAGTGGCCATTCAGCCCATTGTGTCTGCACCAACCCCCATCCTATCCCTGTAATCCCACACATTTACCCCTGATCTACACATCTTAGGATTTCATTGAATCGTTGAATCCCTGCAGTACAGAAAGAGACCATTTGGCTCATTGAATCTGTACCAGCCACAATCACACTCAAGCTCTTTCCTCATAACCTTATGCATTTATCCTAGTTAGTGTTAAGGAGTACTAAGGGGCAACTTAGCATGGTCAATCCACCTAACCTGCACATCTTTGGAGTATGGGAGGAATCCAGATCACCTTCAGGAAATCCACACAGGCATGGGGAGAATGTGCAAACTCCACACAGACAGCAACCCAAGCAGGGAATCGAACCTGGGTTCCTGTTCCTGTGAGGTAGTAGTGTTAACCACTGTGCCACCCCTGGATGCATGGCCAATACACCTAACCTGCACATCAGACACAGGGGGAATATGCAAACTCCATACAGGCAATCACCCAAGGCTGGAATTGAACCCAAATCCATGGCGCTGTAAGGCAGCATTGCTAACTACTCTGCTACTGTGCTGTCACACTACAAACTCAGATGCAAAACCATAAAATACTAATTTGAAAAACAAAATGTGAGGAATTAAGACATTACAGAACTGTTCCACAGGATCGTTCAGATTGGATAATTTTCTTCACATTAATGGCCACACCATGTTCTTGTTGGTAAGAGTAGAAAACTTGGCTGGCAGTGGCACAGCAAGAGCCCACAAGCAGCAAATTTAATAAATGACAAGCCACTCTTTGGTGGAGGGATTGAAGGATAAATTCCACCTTCACATTACACGTTTTCAACAAAGGGAAACTAATTCCTTAAAATGACCACAAACTTCGGACTATTCAAAATTTGTACATTTTTTTGAACAAATTTTATTGGGAAATACTCATAAACTAGATAAATAACTGGAGCACCTTAAATGGAATTGGAGAGAAAATTATGCAGTAAAACAGAACTGTAAACAGTTTGGATTTTAAAACCTTTCCAGACCTTTGCCAGATCTGATGAAAGATCAGTGAATTGAAATGTTTCTCTCTCCACGGAAGCAGTCAAGTCTACTCAATTCTCCCAGTGAAATGTTTATATTTCACATTTCCACTATCTGCCGTGGTTTTGTCTTTGTGGCAGGGTTGTTCTGCTGATGTGCTTAGCTCAGGTAACAAATGACAAAGTCCATCGCTGAGGATCAATAATTTCCCATCATTGGTCGTGATGTTTCCTCGAGAGAAATTTGGGATGGGCAATGAAAGCTGGCTTATGCTATCCCCTGAAAGGATCAAAACCAATGTCAAATGTCATCTAGGTGCCATCAGCCTACTTTTCCTCATCATCTTTTTGTGAAGTGGCTGGTCATAAGAACACCAAGGACAGTATTTTAGATTTCTATGAATGTTATTGTAGAATATAGAACATAGAACACTACAGCGCAGAACAGGCCCTTCGGCCCCTGATGTTGCGCCGACCAATTAAGAAAAAGCAATGACCTCCTAACCTAAACCATTCCCTTTTCGTCCATAAACTTATCTACTAACCTCTTAAACGCCACCAAACTTGGCGCATCTACAACTGCCGCAGGCAGGGCATTCCATACCCTAACACCCTCTGGGTAAAGAACCTACCTCTGATATCCGTCCTATAACTACCACCCCTTAATTTAAAGCTATGTCCCCTCGTGCTAGCTTTCTCCATCCTAGAAAAAAGGCTATCACTGTCCACCCTATCTAAACCTCTAATCATCTTATATGCTTCGATAAGGTCTCCTCTTAGCCGCCTCCTCTCTAACGAAAACAACCTCAAATCCTCAGCCTCTCTTCATAAGACCTGCTCTCCATACCAGGCAACATCCTGGTAAACCTCCTCTGTACCCTCTCCAATGCCTCCACATCTTCTTATAATGTGGGGACCAGAACTGTACACAATACTCCAAGTGCGGCCGCACTAGAGTTTTGTACAGTTGCAACATGACGTTGCGGCTGCGAAATTCAATCCCCCTACCAATAAAAGCTAAGACTCCGTATGCCTTCTTAACAACCTTATCGACTCGTTATTGTAGGAGAGCAAAGAGGAGATGTGAAAAAAACTGGCAGGTCAGATAAGGGAGAATCTCAAGATATTATAAAGGGGAAGGAAATAATCAGAGAAAATAGCATCTCAGGAGGCTAAGGAAATTTGGCATGTTTGCTATGACTTTCAACAACTTTTGCAGATGCATCATAGAAAACATTCCTTCTGGTTATATCACAGATCCATGAAGGCGGCAGGTTAAAAGGGTAATTAAGAAGCCATATGAGACACTTGCCTTTATCAGCTGTGGCATAGATTATAAGTAAGAAGTCTCACAACACCAGGTTAAAGTCCAAAAGGTTTATTTGGTAGCACAAGCCACTAGCTTTTGGAGTGCTGCCCCTTCATCAGATGAGTGAGGTCTTGTGTTCACAAACAGGGCATATAAAGACACAATCTCAATTTATAAAATAATGATTGGAATGGGAGTCTTTTCAGGTAATAATTTCCCACCATTGCTTTTGATCCTTTCAGGGGATAGTATAAGCCAGCTTTCATTGTCCATCCCAAATTTCTCTTGAGAAGGCATCATGGCCAATGTCAAATGTTATCTAAGTGTCATCAGCCTAATTGTATATCTCATATATTCTTATACCTTAAAGACTTGCATTCCAACCATTATTTGGTAAGGTGAGTTTGTGTCTTTATATGCCCTGTTTGTAAACAGAACTCCAACTTGCCTGATGAAGGAGCAGCGCTTCAAAAGCTAGTGCTTTTGCTACCAAATAAACTTGTTGGACTTTAACCTGGTGTTGTGAGACTTCTTACTGTGTTTACCCTAGTCCAATGCCAGCATCTCCACATTATAGATTATAAGAGCAGGGAAGTCATGTTGGTGAGGCCACAGCAGGTGTACAGTGTGCAGTTCATGCTGCCTCACTGCAGGAGCGATGTGATTGAACGAGGGAGGGTATAAAAGAGATTTACCAGCATGCTGCCTGGGATGGAGCATTTGAGATGTGAAGAGAGACTGGATAAGTGCAGGTTGTCTTCTTTTCAGCAGAGAAGGCTGAGGGCCGACCTGATTGAGGACAGGGTAGATAGGAAGTAGTTATTCCTGAATAAAGGGTCAATAACGAGGGGGCATAGTTGAAGGTGAGGGGCAGGAGGTTTAGAGAGATTTGAGGAAAAGTTTTTCACTTAGAGGATAGCGAGAGTTTGGAATGCATTGCCTGGGAGGGTTGTACAGGCAGGAAACTCGCAGCCTTTAAAAAACATGACGACAAGCACTTGAAATGTCATAACATTCAAGGCTATGGGCCAAGTGCTGGAAAGTAGGATTAAGATTTGGTATAGTTTTGTTGGTGCAGACTCAATGGGCCGAAGGGCCTCTTCTGCTGTGTGACACTATGAGTATAATCCAGATTTGGGCATAATCAAGGTCTTCATTCAAAGGCCAATGGTAAAAAGAATCTGACCTTCCACCAGTGCCCACTCCCAATACTGACACACCGAGCAGCAGCTCGTAAGTCACAACTGTACTTCCTAGTTGCCACACGTTCACCTGACCACTTGTAAGAACGTAAGATCTAGGAGCAGGAGTGGCCATCTAGCCCCTCGAGCCTGCCCTGCCATTCAATAAGATCTGGCATATCTGAAGTGGATCAGTTCCATTTACCTGCCTGCTCCCCATAACCCTTAATTCCTTAATCGACTAAATAATTTGTCGATCAGAAATCTATCTACCCGTGACTTAAACATATTCAATGAGGTAGTCTCGCCACTTCAATGGGCAGAGAATGCCAGAGATTCACTACGCTCTGACAGAGGTTCCTCCTCAACTCTGTAGAAGTTCCTCGAGCATAGATCTTGCATACAAGCCAAAAGGAAGCTTCCTATTGATAACCATGAGGGAGAATTGATCCAGTGCATGTTTTATATGCTTAACCTATCTTGAGACTTTGCTGCGGTGGGGAGAAAAAAAAAATCAGTAACAAAATTCCTTCTCGGTAAGATGCTGAAGCATTGCAATCAGGTGTCAACTGGGTCCAATGTTCCCATCACTTTCACTTCAGGACACCAGCCGAAATGTTCCACAAGGTTTACCCATTGTTCAGGACGTGAGTAACGCAGTCCAGATCTCTGCATGAGTCTATCAACCCCACATTCCTGTTTGTTAAAGGATATAATGTAATGTGCAGAATTGTCCTGTGCTAGAGGCTCTGTTGTGTCTCTGGTGAGATCGTCAAACCAATCATTGATGAGGTTGCAAAATAGGTTGGGTGAAGGTGTTCTTCTTTAATAACAGCCCTAGAAATCTACAATACTTAAAAACTCAAGATTTTTCAGAGTTATTGGCCAGAAGGTTACCTTTATTCATGCTGGCAGGATTTTCCCATCCTGCTGCAGTGGACAGAGATTTGGCTGGACACCAAATCCCTTGACCTCATTGCAGCAGGAACGTGGCACTAACAACTGGTAAGATTGTGCTCAAAGAGTTTTACAACGCAGAAAGAGGCCCTTCACCCCTTCGTGTCTGTGTCAGCCATCAAATACCTATCTATTCTAAACTCATTTTATAACTCAGTCTGTAGCCTTGTATGCTATTGGGTTTCCCAATGCTGATCAAAATGCTTGTTCAATGCTGAGAGGGTTTGTGCCTCCATCCACCCTTTCAGGCAGTTCCAGATTCCCAGGTTTTCCTCAATTCATCTCTAAATTTCCTGCTCCTCCCTTAAATCTTTGCACCCTGATTTTGACCCCTCTACTAAGAGAAAAGTTTCTTCCTATCCATCCAGATATTTGAGCCTCAGGAACAACTAAATAAGATTTATCATCTGTAGGAACAAAATGGCCAAGTCCATTTAACTTGGGCCCCGATGCCCAAAAAAGAAGCTTCCAAAGTAGTTGGTGTGGAGGGTAATCTGCCATCGGTGAAACTATTTCCTCTCCTTGGATCAAAATGAACCAGATAAGAGCTGTCAGATAACAAGCCAATAGTTTCCAGACTCTTCCAAGTTAAATGAACGCCATAGAATAAGACGCCAAAATGGTACCAAGTGGCTTAAAAATACAAGCCAAGTATTCATTTAAAAGTCACCACGCTAAAGCAGTCCTGCCAATTGATAGCACTGTCTTCTTCACTGTTATAAGGCCTTGATGTGGAAATGTGACATTCTGTAGCTGCTCCTTGGCTCCTGGTACTCGCTCCCTCCCACTGCTCACTGCTTGAGACAGGAACTGGGTGCCAAGGTTAACAAATATAACTTCACAGCTCCATTCCTCACACTTGGGAACATAGAAAATGGTGCATTCACAGCTAAAGGCTAGGAAATGCAGTATTTGCACAACCATCTGTTGTTGTTTTGCATTGCACCCGTTTTCCGTCTTCCACCTGTGGGAGCAAGTGCACAGGCGAGGTTTGTGCAGGACATGGAGTGTGACAGTGCAGGGTATTTCCCAGCCATCGTGCACTCAAGGAGCCTATGAAGGCGACTGGTAAGGGAGATGAAAATAAAAGCATGCCAAAACTCTGATGCAAATCGCGAGCAATAGAATTTACCTCATCACATGCAAAGCGAGTGGTTGAGCGTCAGCCGTGACTCAGTTGCTGGCACTCTCACCTGAGTCACAAGGAACCAGATTCAAGTCCCACTTCAGAGCCTGATCGTAAAATACCGAGGTTGACTTTCCAGTACTGAGGGAGCGCTACATTGCTGGAGGTGCTGTCTCTGACAGACATTAAGTTGGGGCCCCATCTGCCTGCTTGTGGCACTATTTTAAAGAAGAAAGGGAAGTTCTTTCATAGTATCCCTACAGTGCAGAAGGCCATTTGGCCCATTGAGCCTGCACTGACCACATCTACCCAGGCCTAATCCCTGTAACTTCCTTTCTAGCATCCTGGCCAATATTTATCTCTTAAAGTGTATTTATCATCAGGAAGGTGGTGATGTAGTGGTATTGTCACTAAAGTAGTCATCCAGAAGTCCCGGGCAAGTTCTGGGTATCTAAGTTCAAATCCCACCATGGCAGATGGTCGAATTTGAATTTGATAAAATCTGGAATTAATGATGACCATGAAATCATTGTCGACTGTTGAAAAAACCCATCTGGTTCACTAATGTCCTTGAGGGAAGGAAATCTGCTGTCCTTAGCTGGTCTGGCCTACATGTGACTCCAGAGCCACAGCAATGTAGTTGGTTGATTCTCAGTTAGGGATGGGCAATAAATGCTGGCCCAGAAAGCAATGCCCATATTCTGGAGATGAATAAAAGACAAAGTACATATTATATGGTCATTGTCACATTGTTGTTTGTGGGAGTTTACTGTGTCACGTTTTCCTATGTTTTAACAGTGGCTACCTTTGGAAAATACTTCATAGACTGCAAGATGTTGAGTGGCCAAGAAAGGTGCTAGTGAAATGCTTTTTTTCTCTCAAATTGATGGCCTCAGTCTGATAACATGTTGTATTGACTGACATGGACAGAGTTGCTGAACAATATGCCCGAGACACTGTCATAATTCCCTGAGACACATATAATGGCATAACATTCTGTAAGGGACTGAGGGAGTGCTGCACTGCCAGAGATGTTGTCTTTATGATGAGGCTTTAAACTGAGCCTCTGTCTGCTTTCCCACATAGACATAAGCAATGGCACTAATTTAAAGAACAGGTGAATTGTCCTTGGATTGTTGGTTAATTCTTATCACTCAATCAATATCACAAAAAACTAATTATCCACCTATTATCATCTTATGGCA
This sequence comes from Sphyrna mokarran, assembly GCA_024679065.1. Lineage (NCBI taxonomy): Eukaryota > Metazoa > Chordata > Chondrichthyes > Carcharhiniformes > Carcharhinidae > Sphyrna > Sphyrna mokarran. Next base: position 17,284,717 of record JAGIQG010000002.1, read on the forward strand.
CAGTGGTTAGCTCTGCTGCCTGGGACCTGGCTTTGATTCCCAGCTTGGGTCACTGTCTGTGCAAAGCCTGCATGTTCTCCCCATGTCTGAGTGGGTTTTCTCCAGGTGCTCTAGATTCCTCCTACAGTCTGAAAGACATGCTGGTTAGATGCACTGGCCACGCTAAATTCTCCCTCAGCGTGTCTAAACAGGTGCCAGAGTGTGGCGACTAGGGGATTTTCACAGTAACTTCTTTGCAGTATTATTGTATGCCTACTTGTGACACTAATAAATAAATTTTAAATTTAAAAAAACTAAACTTGTTGTTGTGTTTCCAACATTGTACTTCAAAATATGAACTTTATTGGCTGCGAAATGCTTTGAGATGTCCAGTTGCCAAGAAAGGTGCTATATAAATGCAAGTCTGTCTTGCTCTAACTTCTGACTTATTCATCCACCATATAGCAGTAGGTCTGTTTTTATAAGTTCACATAAATAAATTTCAACTTCCTACAGGGATAGTTGCTGTTCCAGAATATTCCAGAGAGAAAAAAACACTGGGTTGACCTTGCAAACATGATCCCTCACAGTACTGTTGTTGCTTTATGACTCCTCACCCTGACTTGGGAATCCATCTTCAGTAAATAGCCGCGGTTCGAGATGTTTCAGAGAACTTCTTCCTTTGAGTCGCACCAGCAGCTGCCAAAATATCAAAAGCAGTGTTTCAATATTGAAGTGAAGTCCTTAATCAGTTTGAATTTTAATTAAATCTGCGTGACACTGCTGCAACAACTCTTTCCCCTGCTGCTGATCACAGCTTATAAAAAGGAACTCAGACAGAGCTGGACACAAGTGCACATTGTGAAAGGGGGAGGGAGAAGTTGGGGGGTGCGGTGGTTTGGGGAGTGAGGGGGGGGGCGTTGGGAAGTGAGGGGGGGCATTTGTGGGGGGTGGGTGGGAGTTGGCACTGGAGTGAGATAAGCAGCAGTGTGCAGCCTGGGCCATGAACATCTTCACTGAGGGACAGAGGCGGAGGGTGAACAACAACACTGGGTGGAGGCAAGGAGGAAGGTTAAGATCAATGATTCATTCCAGTGCCACTGAGAGATTTCTTCTGTAGTTTCCCACTCACCTTACAAAGTGCCATTTTCTCTAGCTCCCTAACCCATTCCCTCACATCTGAGACTCGAAACTGAGACTCCAGATCTGTGTCTGGAAAAGGAGTTAAATATAAAGCAGGAACATAAGAATCAGGGACAAAAGAGTTGATTCAATTGAAAAGATTTTAGAATCCCTACAGAAGGAGGCCATTCATCAAGTCTGTACTGCTTCTGACAGTGTATCTTGCCCTCTCCCCTGTCCTACCCCCATAACCCTGCACATTTACCATGGCTAATCCAGGGGCAATTTATCATAACCATATTCACCTAACCCACACAGCTTCAGATTGTGGGAGGAAACTGGAGCACCTGGAGGCAACCCACGGAGACATGGGGAAAACATGCAGACTCTGCACAGACAGTGACCCAAAGCTGGAATTGAACCCCTAAGCAATTATAATCCCCTCTCGCTCCCAGCCCCGCCCCATCCAACCACAAATAAAATCAAAAGTATTTTTAGAACATAGAACACTACAGCACAAACAGGCCCTTCGGCCCACAAGTTGTGCCGAACACATCAAAACCTACCCAGCCATAGACCTATCTATAACCCCCAATCCCATTGGATCCCATATACTCATCCAGAAGTCTTTTAAAAGACCCCAGCGAGTTCGCCTCGACCACCACTGACGGCAGCCGATTCCATTCACTCACCACCCTCATTTGTAAAAGTATTTTTACAAATCTCTTGACTGATTTTCCACATTGGATAAACAAGAGCCCATTAAACAGCGGGCATGAACTAGCTCTGCTGTATGTTATGTTTATTTTTGCCATGAGCTGAATTGTGTACGAAGAAAGCCTGGAAGATAAGAGAGGAAAAAAGAGGGGTCAAGACAAAGCCACAGACACACGTGAATAGCTGAAAAGTTGTCACAGGCTGGCCATTCAACTTTGTGGATGTAACAGGCAACATCAAATTGCAAGAACATACATTTTTACACTTATATTCTTGTTCAATAGATTTCCTCACAGAAGTGCGTGCACTATTAACTTGCATCTCAAACAGCTTCACAGGAGAGTTATCAAACTAACAGGGGGAGGCAATGGCCCAGTGCTATTATCATCAGACTATTAATCCAGAAACTCAATTAATGTTGTGGAGAAATGAATGTCGGGAAGGGGCACAAGATCAGACTTGGAGAAGAATAGTCATCTTTGAGGATCATAGAATCCCTAAATGCAGAAGGAGGCCATTTGGCCCATTGAATCTGCACCACAATCCCACCCAGGTCCTATTCCCATAACCCCACACGTTTATCCCGCTAATCCTCCTGACACTATGGCCATTCTGAATGGACCAATCAACCTAACCCACATATCTTTGGACTGTGGGAGGAAACCGGGGCATCTGGAGGAAACCCACACAGACACAGGGAGAAACTTGCAATCTCCACATGGATAGTGGTCGGAATTGAATCTGGGCTCCTGGTGCTGAGAGGCAGAGTTGTAGGAGGTTATCACACTAAGGGAGGGTGAGGTCATGAAGGGATTGGAAAACCAAGATGAGAATTTTTTTTTAAATCAAGGAGTTCTAGTCCCTGAATCAGTGTACATCATCAAGCAAAAGGGAAAAGAAAGCAGGAATGGTGGTGTCTGGGACATTGTTACAGGTGTAAATCGTGAGTATGACTATGTCAGGCTGTTGCTTGACAAGTTTATGGGATAGTTCACCCAACTTTGGCACAAGCCCTCAAATATTAGCAAGAAAGGAATTGCAGGGTCAACAGGGCTGGGACTGCAGTTTCTGTGTTCGGTGCCTAGCTCGGTGTGGGTGATCTGTTCGCTTTCATTCCTTTTAGACTCTGTAATGGTCTGAGTGGCTTGAGGGGTCATTTCAGAGTCCACCACACTGATAATGAGGAGGTTGACCAGGGATGAGATAAGGAACTTCAATTATCAGAAGAAGTTGGAAAAACTAGGACCATTCTCCTCGGAAAGAGGTAACCTAATGAAGGTTTCAAGCTGATTAGTGATTATGTTCGAGTTTTGAGCGGCACGGTGGCACAGTGGTTAGCACTGTTGCCTCACAGCCCCAGGGACCCGAGTTCGATTCCTGCCTGGGATCATTAGGTAGATTGGTCATGCTAAATTATCCCTTAGCGTCAGGGGGATTAGCAGGGTAAGTATGTGCGGTTACGGGGATTGGGCCTAGGTGGGACTTTTGTTGGTGCAGGCTCAATTTGCTGAATGATGTCCTCCTGTACTATTTGGATTCTATAATGCTAGAAACTTGCAGCACTGAAAGGGGGCCATTCAGCCCGTCATGCTTGTGCTGGCACTTTCCAAGAGTAATCACGCTTAGTCCCTCATTCGCCACCCTTTCCA